>JACXGJ010008908.1:0-25709 GCA_016801105.1 Esox niger
AACGCTGTTCGAGTAGGATAATGGCCCATGTCTGTTGGTGGGAACTCTGTTCGATTATAATAATGGCCCATGTCTATTTCCGGGAACTCTGTTCGTGTAGGGTAATGACCCATGTCGATTGGTGGGAACTCTGTTCGAATAGGATAATGGCCCATGACTATTGTTGTGAACTCCGTTCGAGTAGGATAAAGGCCGATGTCTATTTCCGGGAACTCTCTTCGTGCAGGGTAATGACCCATGTCTATTTTTGGGAACTCTCTTTGTGCAGGGTAATGGCCCATGTCGATTGGTGGGAACTCTCTTAGTGCAGGGTAATGGCCCATGCTAGAAACTTTGCTAGTCAGTATCCATACCATACATTTATGTTTGTTGACAACAATAAACGGTTTGAGACCATTAAGGTTGACTGCTTGGCTCAGGGACAAAACAACAGATTTTTTTATTTACCGGTTCAGTTACTGGTCAGATAATCTAACCTAGGTATTAAAAAGGGAATGCATATCTACTGAATTTAAGACATTTTTGAATAATTGCAATGCTGTACAGTAAGTAGGAGGCAGGATAGGTGTGGGAAGAACAGAGGACCTGTAATAAAAGTAACAAAAACCAAGTAACAACAACAGAAACTAGAACATAAAAACTGAAGTTCCGGAAATCAAATAATATCTGACAAGGTACACTAGGATAAGAGGAACCTAATAAATAGGGACAGGGATAATGAACACAGGTTTGGTCAAAAACAAACCTGTCCGTGCTCTAAACAATTAAAATAGTCATAGGATCTCACTTGGATCTTAACGTTACAGGCTAGTCCAGAGGATTTCATAGAAAAATACTAATCTAAATGTCTGTGCAGGTATCAAATATCCTGTTGCTAAAATATCCTTCATCAGTTTAAAGTCTGCTAAATAACTTGCGGTTGAAAGCAGTAGCCCACTTCATTGTGGATCTCCTACCTCTCAGATAATAATAATTTCATTTTGAAATTGTTCGCAGCTACTAATGATAAGTTGCTATGGACCCAAAAGAGAATGTGCATGCATTAGCCCTCATTTGCTCTTCCTCACACAATTGCAGCAGGTTAGCTAGCAATCAAAAACTAAGTATTTCCAAAGAAAAGGAAAGTAGACACGGAGTGCAGGGTATTCAAACAGAAATGTAGAAAACATCTTTATCTGCTGATTTTGCAGATAACTTGGGGGGCATAATATGTTAAGAAAGCTTTTATATAGCGTTAACTCTGCAAGGACACTTTTAAGACACAAGCGGGAGAAATATGGGACAGTACCCCACACATTGCATTGTAAATTCACATTGGATTCTGGATTGTAACATTTTGGGAAAAGGACACTGCACTGACATCTTCCCCACCCCTCTTCACATTGAACGTGGACAACACTGTTGATGACTTCAACACATTTTTATTCATTAATCCATATTTAGTGTGTGTACTTATGTGAATCGTAACTTTACATAGCTTTGGTTCTCAATCTTCTCATATGGTGTTCAATCTTCATGTTTTGTTATTTTTTTGTTTAGTGTAACATTGATGACCATCTGTAATTGATTTACAAACCCTTATCACACAGGAAAAGATACACCTATAACCATTTACAAATGAGCTAAAACCAGTCATAATTTCTGAAAGGATACCTTATTATAGTGACACATCAATAACCGGAATAGTGCAGTTATTTGGGTGCGCTAATATGAACTCCTTTCTTCAATACTGTTCTTTCTGAATTTCCAGCTAGATGTATTGCATTTAATTAAAAAAATCTCAACATGAAATGTGTCTTGCACTTGAAGATATGCAGATACTGTACAGTACTGTAACACTTCTGAACTTCTTGGGGGCATTTCCCTAGCTAGCACCCTGCAAAGATGAATAGTGACTGCTAATATAGGCTGCCAGTTTCTTCGTGCTGCGTTCATTTTTAAGGAGCTGTCTACTTGCCCAGAAGAGCGAAGTGGAGTAGTGCTGCAGAGGTAGGTGTTCTTTTTAACAAGACAGAAAGTTTCTCCTCTCTCACCATGAAGGCTGTTTAAAACAAATGTGCCTTGCAAACAGGGAGACCTTTTTATGCTGAACCTTGTTGGAGATCTGGAGCTCTGCAATAATGACAGTAAGTGTCAGTCTGTGCTTGGGAATCAGTCGAATAGCCAAGATGGACAATATCAAGTTGATCACAGCGCAAAAGAATAATAAAAATGTTAATGCTCTACTTCATTTTGTATTCATTGGATAACCCGGCTGAAAGATGTACACGGTTGTAATTCATTAAAAGCTTTCAAATAAGTGTTAACCTCTGCTATAAGAGCCAATGGTCTGAACCGGGCTGCAGTGAAGTAGTAGGACCCTGGCTGTAAACTGGGTTCATGGAGAGGAGCTGCTGGGAGCCTGAATAATAAAATGCTCCACTGAACTCAAGCTGACAAGTAGAACAACAGGGGTAAAGAACCAGCTGTATTATGACTGTGAAGAAGAACTCTCCTTACTTCACAATATCAGAGGGAGATATGATGGAAATGTGTTTCTGAAATGCTGGGATAACTTGTAAAAGAAAAGTTATGGGTGTTTAAATGTGAATTGAATTGATCGTTGTATCTCTGACAAGTGTTGGCAATTTGTTACATCACAAAAAAATCATAGATGAGGGGGCTCGTTTTGGGGGGGGCTGGGTATACACCCCAAAACATATTTTCACCTTGTATAATTAGAGCAACAACAGGTGAAATGTCTATAAAAATAAGGTTATTTTTAGTCAAGGTTGGCAAAAATATACCTGTCTCATAGTTTGTGTTAGACTAATATGACTTAAATTCTATATAAAGAAATTCAAGTCCACTCTGTCTTCATCCATCCAACACCAACCAAAGTCACAAAAACATATGTACTAGGTAGCCAAAATACTTTTGTCAACTATAGTTAGTATATACAGTATATTCTGTTTCTAAGCGAGATTTCTCTGAATCATTCTGAATAATTTCAAAAACTGTTTTAGTCATTAGCCCATTCATCTCAGAATAAAGTCATAAAAAAATCATCAATGATCATAATTTAAAAAGAAATATTAAACAACCGGATCTCCCCCTCCTCCAAACAGAATACGTTCCAACTTCAATCCGAAACAAACACGAGTCTGTGAAACACCCACAGTTTTGCTGATGATTATTAGTGACGTACAAATGTTAGCTAGCATGTCATTAATGGGAAATATTTTCAGTAGTTAGTGTTGTCGCTAAAAAATACAAGGATCTTGGAGGGGGCCTGGGAATATGCCCACCCAGTTTACATGTGTTTTGTGGACCTGGAAAAGGCGTATGACTGGGTTTCCCAGGAGATACCGTAAAAGGTGCTGTGGGAGTATGGGGTGAGGAGGTCCCTTCTTAGGGCTATCTAATCCCTGTGCGTCCAAAGTGAGAGCTGTGTTCGGGTTCTCGGAAGTAATTCGGACTCATTTCAGGGGGGGGTTGGAGGGGTTACAGTTCGGTGGTCTGGGAATCTCATCGCTGCTCCTTTGCATCGAGGAGCCAATTGAAGTGGTTCAAGCATCTGGTAAGGATGCCCCCAGGACGTCATTCTAGGGAGGTGTTCCAGCCACATCCAGCTGGGAGGAGACCTCTGGGTATGCCCAGGACTAGGTGGAGAGATTATATTTTGACACTGGTCTGGGAACGCCTCGGGATCCCCCAGTCAGAGCGGGCAAATGTGGCTTGGGAAAGGGAAATTTGGGGTCACCTGCTGGAGCTGCTGCTCCACGACACGATACCAGATAAGCGGATGAAGATGAGATGAGATTAAAAATACGACCCCCTATTATCAGCAACTGTCTACAATTATTGGCCACCTTACTATTTTGTTGAATTACATTATAATATATTTTTATCACATATAACAAACCTTAGTCTTCTCTGAAGCATCTACTAGAAAGTTGTAGCTAGCTTTCTTGCCCTCCAGTAAAGAAAAAAGACTGATCACTTTGATATTACATGACATCTGCTCTGTCGCATAAGTCGTATTTCACAAAAGGTTGACAAAAATGAATACATTTACTGATGTATTGATTTATTTGGGGGAGCGGGGGTTTATTAATAATAAGTCTAGCGATGTCTCTGTTACATAGCTCTGTTACATCATACCAATAAAGTCCATTGTACTAAATGTAAATTAAATTGATGGTTGTGTAGGCTTTTAACTAGACGTCTAGGTCAGTGTTCACAGTGTTTTTGCTCAAATGTCACTTGATACACATTTCCACTAAGTGTTTATTACAAAGAATCCGCCATGTATGAAAAGGTACTACACCACTGTTTGTGTTCACTTAGACATGTCCTAATTTTTTAAAGAAAAGCAATGTTTTGCCTATTAAAATTACATGAAATTTATCAGAAATTCAGTGTAGGCATTGTAAATGTTGTAAATGACTATTGTATCTGGAAACGGCAGATTTACAATGGAATACAGTTGTGCTCAAAAGTTTGCATAATGGTAATACATGTAACATTTGTAAAGAAAACATGAGTGAGCAGGCAAAACACATTTCTTTTCTTTCTCATTTATATTCAAATGTAAGTTATTACAGAATTGCACAATCATAGAACAAAACAGGTCAACAAAGAAAAAAATGAACTGAACCCAGTTCAAAACTTTTTATACCCTTAGCTCTAAATATTGTGTATTGCCCCCTTTAGCATCAATGACAGTTTGTAGTCTTTTGTAATAGTTGTCTATGAGGACCAGAATTCTTGCAGGTTGTATAGCTGCCCATTCCGCTTGGCAAGATGCCTCCAGGTCAGGAAAAGTCTTTGGTCGTCTTGCATGAACTGCACATTTGAGACCTTAACAGAGGGGCTCAATGATATTAAGGTCAGGAGACTGTGATGGCCCCTCCAGAATCTGCAACTTCTTCTGCTGTAAGCAGTGGAGGGTCAACTTGACCTTGTGCCTAAGGTCATTGTTGTGTTGGAAAGTCCAAGAGTGTTCCATTAGATGCTTTCACGCAGATGAATGTCAATTGTCTGCTAGTATTTTCTGACAACATGCTGCATTCAAATTGCCATGAATTTTCACAATATTCCCCATGCCTTTAGAGCTCACACACCTCAAAAATATCCATGAACCACCACTATGCTTCACAGTGGGATGTTATTCTGTTCATTATAGGCCTTGTTGACCCGTCTCCAAACAGCGCTTATGGTTGTGACCATAATGTGCTGTTTTGGTCTCGTCACTCCAAATAACAGTGTGCCAGAAGCTGACAGGCGTGTCAAGGTATTTTTGGGCATATTGTTACCGGGCTTTTTTGTGGCATTGGCACAGTAAATGCTTCTTTCTGGCAACTCAACCATGCAGCACATTTTTTTTCAAGTATGATTGTATTCTGCTCCTTGGAATAACCACACTGTCTTTTTTCCTGTATTTCTGCTGAGGTTGCTTGTGGGTTTTTCTTTGTATACCAATTTCTTCTGTTAGTTTTCATTGCAATCTTTCTTGGTCTACCTGACGTTGGCTTGTTATCAAGAGATCCCTGAATTATTTTCCATTTCTTAATGAGTGATTGAACAGTACTGACTGGCATTTACAAGGCTTTGGATATCTTTTTATATCCTTTTCCATCTTTATAAAGTTTCATTACCTTGTTACACAGGTCTATTGACAGTTTTGTTCTGCTCCTCATGGCTCAATATCTAGCCTGCTCAGTGCAAACGTATTGTCTATTTATACACAGACACTAATTGCAATTTAAAAAGCCACAGGTGTGGGAAATTAACCCATAATTGTAATTTTAACCTGTGTGTGTCATCTTGTGTGTCTGTAATAAGACACATGTCTGTCAAAATTTAATCAGGGCCATTTGGGTCATTAGTATGATTTTAAAAGTTTTTTTACATGACCAGTCCTATTTTCATAATAAATGCAAAATTATACAATTTCTGCCAGGGTATGCAAACCTATGAGCACAAGTGTACGGTGCCTTGCAAAAGTATTCACCCCCCTTGGCATTTTTCATGTTTTGTTGCCTCACAACCTGGAATTAACATGGATTATTTGAGGATTTGCATCATAAAATTTACCAAACGTGCCCACAACTTTGAAGATGTTATTTTATATATTGTGAAGCAAACAACAAATAGGACAAAATAACAGAAAAAGTCAATGTGCATAACTATTCACCCCCCTAAAATCAATATTTTGTAGAGCCACCTTTTGTAGGAATCACAGCTCCAAGGTGCTTTGGATCTATGAGCTTGCCACATCTTACCACTGGAATTTTTTCCAATTCCTCCTTGCAAAACTGCTCCAGCTCCTTCAAGTTGGATGGTTGGTGCTTGTGAACAGCAATCTTTAAATCTGACCACAGATTTTCTATTGGATTGAGATCTGGGCTTTGACTAGGCCATTCCATCACATTTACATGTTTCAACTTAAACCACTCAAGTGTTGCTTTAGCATTGTGTTTGGGGTCATTGTCCTGCTGGATCTCCATCCTAGCCTCAAATAATGCACAGAGTTACAGGTTTTGCACAAGAATATCCCTGTATTTAGCACCATCCATCTTTCCCAGTCCCGGCTGCTGAAAATCCCCACAGCATGATGCTGCCACCACCATGTTTCACTGTGAGGATGGTGTTCTTTGGGTGATGTGATGTGTTGGGTTTGCGTCAGACATAGCATTTTCTTTGAGGGCCGAAAAGTAATATTTTTGTCACACTTTTGTTACACCTTCCTCCATACATTTTGGGAGTCTCCCACATGCCTTTTTGCAAACTCAAAACGTGCCATAATAAGTTTATAATTTTAAAAGGCTAACATAACTGATCATTAGAAAACCCTTTTGCATATATGTTAGCACAGCTGAAAACTTGCGCTGAAACTGACCTTTAGACAGTATCTTCAGCATCAGCATTGTTGGTTCAATTACAGTCACAACATTTCCAGAAAGAAAGGACTTCCTTCTGAAACTTGTCAGTCTACTTTTCTTCTGAGAAGTGAAGGCTACTCAATGCAAGAAACTGACAAGAAACTGAAGAGCTCATGGAACGATGTGAACTACTCCCTACATAAAACAGCGCAAACTGTCTATAACCAGAATAGAAAGAGGAGTGGGAGGCCCCAGTACACAGATGAACACGAGGACAAATACATTCAAGTGTCTAGTTTGAGAAACAGACACCTCACAGGTCTTCAAATGTCAGCTTCATTAAATAGTACCCACTATAGTCTCAACTTCAACTGTGAAGCGATGATTTGAGGATGCTAGCTTTCTAGGCAGTGTGGCAAAGGAAAAGCCATGTCTCAGACTGGCCAGTAAAAAGGAAAGATTAAGATGGGCAAATAACATACACTGGACAGAGGAAGAACTCTGTCTAGAAGGCCAGCAACCTGGTGACACCTCTTTACTGTTGACATTAAGATTGGTGTTTTGCATGTAATTATTTGCATGTAATTATTAGAAAACAACACTGGGGATTTATACATTTGGATGTCATGCTTGTTTTATGTGGAATATAAATAATGTCAAAGCCCTGGCAATTTGTCTGAAATCTGTGTATTTTATATGTTATCTGTCATGACTGTATGGGCACAGTTGAAGATTTTGTATGATCTTCAAATCTGTAGTTACATTACACAAGTTTGTAAATATAGATCAGTGATTGCAAGGTTATTTTCACATGTTTGCACATTCAGGTCTGTGTTTGCAAGCTATATTTTACAAGCTAATAAAATCAAGAACAAACGTATTTTATAAACGTTGTTATTGTGTAAAATAGTATTTATATGTGTTGCAAATTATATTTTTTCTGAATTACAAGTGCATTCATGTCTGCTATTCTACTCTAAAGCTAACATATGTGCAACTCATAGGTTTGTACGGCACACTTTGTTTTTTACATGTTTACTGCATGGACAAGTTCTGTATTTCAAATGTTGTAAGTGCGTTGTAATTCTGCTATCAGGAGAGGACAGGACCTTCTACTACTTACCAATCATTTATTTAGGCATTGCCACAACCAACACTATTAGCCAGATAATGCCATCAATCAAGTGTTCATGTTTCCTCCATGGCGTGGTTTAGTTTCACGTTGGGGACAATTTGTTATAGAGATCATGACTTTACATCGGTGTTGCAACATTTACTCAGCTCATCACTGGGATATTAATGGTTAGTCACAACAGTAGGCTCTTGCTGTGAAATATCCAAGTGAGTCTTATAATTGCAGTGAACTGCTTAGGGGATTGAGCGTTCGTGTTAGCCGATTGATGGCCTCAGGATTAGCTGGATGTTCTGCTAATTTTAAAGAGTTGTATTTAAACTGCCAGTAAGCACCTCATTATCACAGACAGCACTAGCCATGCTGCATTGCTCACCAAACCCATCATATGTGAGGTCATCAAGTAAGCATCAGACCGGACACACAATTGTCCACAAAGACCATTAGTTAGCTGTGCATACGGTGTAAAACCCTTAATGATATGTCCCTGATGACTTTGGGTCAGGGTTGAATTGGACATTATTTGCCCTGTTGGCTACTGGGATTTTTTTATATATCCTTGCAAATGAATAAACAAGGTAAAATGTTATACCTGGATGAGTCGTTTTATGGGTTTTACATGGCATGCAAATCCACAACTTTAAATGGGATTAATGTATCATGGAAACCATAAAATGTTCAGTGAATTAATCTTCCTGCATCCATGGGGTGAGTGTATACCCTACAAAGTATTAAAAATTGACATGTTAGAAAAATGAAGCTAATGGATTTCCTCCTTGGACTGAAGCCCATCCTAATAGGCACGAGTAGTAGACATAGGACAGTTATAAGATAAAGAATGTATGGTTATATGAGGGATAAGATGGATTGGTCCTAGACAATGTGTGGTTTGGAATCATGTATTTTTGTAACACAAACTCTTTTTGTGTTCGTGTCTTACCTGTCAAGGACTAATATGGCCAGCTCAGCTCCCTTTTCAAGTGGTCATCGGCCTATGTATTCCCTCATCGCTCAGAAGCAATGCCAATATTTTGGGGTGGGTGGCTAAAACCAAAATATTGAAGAGAAAATCATTAGGGCGATGTACAGTCTACCGAGTGTAAAAAAACACAGACAATAAACTATTTGTGTTAATCTTTTATTTCTAGTAACAGCTTTCCCCAATAGCTTTCGAAAATTATTTGAATTGTTCTGATTTTGTATAGTTGAAATCTTGGTTTCTTCTCCTATAAATTACGGCTTCTTGACAAGACTATTCCGTGTTAGGAATGTATGCTTTGAATTTACTGTTGGGAACATGTCCCCTGTGGAATATAGAACAGTGCATCTCCAAATAAACTCAGATCAAACAGGACTGGAGGAGCACACATCATACATCATCTTCAGTTGATCTAACTGTCTGTAGAAATCCACATGCAAGGATTCAAACAAACAAATCTACCACACTATACCAAAGGCTGAAAGAAAGCCACTCCCAATCGAGAAAAACACGGAAGCAGCCACCACAAGTCACAGACAATAACACAGAACATCAGATGTTACCACAACAACAGACTTTCAATTCAGGTACAAGAAGCTTCAACCCAAAAAGTATTTTGATTCAGCTATGAACTTAGTTCCAACCAGAGAACTTTGCAATGAGCCAGACATAAGTAAATATAGATTGCATCTGCAAAAAAAAAAAGATGGGCCTTAAGAATTGTTTTGTAAAAATATGATGAGTAATTCAAGAAACTGCAGAATTATATCATCCCAAAGATCTGTTTTAATATATGTTAATAGAAAAGTGTTTCCCATTGTACAAATGCAATGTAATTAATTGATTCTGCTATTCTTATAATGCGTCATTTGTAAGATCCAGCTAAGATGCAGCTGTTAACCTGAAGACTGAGTACGAAACAGAAACACTATCTTTGGAATAATTCTAATTGCCTACATCTACAACCCGCACCTAAACCCACTTTTGTGTAGATAGAAATAAACCCCTTTCAATGAAACATGTCTGTGTGTGTACCAAATGTTCCTTACAAACGGACAATGACTTGAAAAATCGATTGATTTCTGCAGGTATTAATAAAATAGTGTGAAGTTACACAAACTACTTTGAGTTAACTAAAAGATGCCTTATGGTGCTCTCAAAGATGAAATGCTATTAATTTAATGAATCAATTCAGAAATGAATAGTCAAACCCATCATAGTCAATAGGCAACATTTCCAAGATAGATTAGAGGAATTATGGATGTTAACTGAAATGGAAAAACTTCATTTGGAGACTGTAAAAGAAAGCATAAAGAATTTATTTCAGTTTGAGTTGTTATTGTTTTAAAATCATTTGTGAAAAATGTGGTGTTTCACACCAAAATATCTTGTGTGAATATTTATTTATCAAATTATGGATTCTTTTTCCCCTTCAAAATGAAATTATATAACTCACACCTAAAGCATTATTGTAAATTGATTGAATGTGCTTATTACAAATGTGTGCATGGAAATGATAAAAGCAAATTTATTTTAGAGTCAGAAGATGGAAGGTTGTGTAAAACACAGATAAGAGTGGAGAAACACATAAAAGTGCATCTGAGCAAAGCAGAAAAAGGATCATGTGAATGCTTTCAGGAAAAAACTGTGATACAGCCACCAGCTACAAGCTGCACCTCAACGTCAAACAGAACCAGCAGCTGTTCATCAGCACAATGAACCTTAGCAGCTTGCATGAAAACAAAACAACAACTTAACTTAAATCAATTTAAAATCAAAGTCACTGCACTAACCATCTATTAAGTCTGGCAAATTCAGACCAGTGTGTGGAATCAGCTTTCAAAGATTTAAACAAAACTCTTGGTGCAGCAAGACTAAATGGGTTTATTGCTTTAAAAATGAATACAGCAACACAGAATGTTAAAGAGATTTTTAAAGAGGTAAGAAAAAGAATCCTATGTATAAATGGATGGAAGAAAAAAAGGACTGATTGCTTTGTTTTGTGGCCTATCAGCTTGCTTCTTTGATCCCGCCTCCATTAAGGTGCAGCTTGCCTTGCTTAACTTCTATAGAGCTTTACATCCACACACAGTAGAGAAATAAACATGTCTATTAACTGCACATTGGATGCATGGAATATACTTCTCATCCTAACTGACAATTGGGGAAACAGCCAACGTTATCAAGCTAAATGCTAACAGTATTAGAACTGCATTGGAACACTATTAACTGTTATTATTTAGTCAACTTCATTATATCAAGTCTACTTCATTGCGGAAGTAGTGAATAGGGTAGTTTTCAGGGGCCTGTCTATTTTCAATAAAGTATATATGAAATGAAGAGATATTATAATAGGCAAGACTCTGATATTGGGACATGTACAAGGCAGATTGAAGGATAAGGAAGAAGACTTGCAGGTCTCAGGACAGACAGGAAGGCCAGATAATTATGAGACTTTTAAAGATGTTGCCCCAGAGAGGGCAGATAACTATCCCAAATGAAACATTCAAAGATGTCGCCCAGAGAGGGCAGATAACTATCCCAAATGAAACATTCAAAGATGTCGCCCAGAGAGGGCAGATAACTATCCCAAATGAAACATTCAAATATGTCGCCCAGAGAGGGCAGATAACTATCCAAAATGAAACATTCAAAGATGTCGCCCAGAGAGGGCAGATAACTATCCCAAATGAAACATTCAAAGATGTCGCCCAGAGAGGGCAGATAACTATTCCAAATAAGACTTTTAAAGATGTCATCCAGGGTGGGCAGATAACTATCCCAAATGGGACTTTAAAGATGTAATCCAGGGTGGGCAGATAACTATCCCAAATGAAACATTTAAAGATGTTGTCCAGGGAGGGCAGAGACATTGGGCCTGGGTGGTCAGATGTTTCTGGAAACACAAATGATGTATCACAAAGTAACACAATTCAACAACTTGAAATTAACACATATTTCTGAACATCTGTTCAAATTGGACACACAATTAACACAGGCTTTAACAAATACATTCTTCCTCAAATTTGACGACAAACTCCTGCACTTTTTGTTATACACTGATAAAATACAGTCTACACTAGACTTACTGTAGGTTAGATATAATCCAGTCATTATGATCAAATGAATTATTTTCTAAATACATATATTATTACCTTCAAAATTAACTACATTGGGAGACCATAGTAGTACAATCTGCTTAACATCATGCATTATTTTATATTAAAATAATTAAAATGTTCCTTAAAATAAAAATGGGTAGTAGTTTAGAACAGTGATTTGCCACTTTTCATTTATGTACCTCCAATGGATTTTATTGTTGCTGGAGTACCCCTGAATCCACTTGAATCTTTGCTATATGTTTGGGACAGAAAACATAAACATTACTTATCTAGTGAGGATTACATAAGGATATCTGTAGGATCCCTGGTAACCTCCTGAATATACTATGGTTTTACTATAGATAATAGCAGAACTGTACAGGGAGCCCCAGCTTGTGTAAAGGTTAGGTCATACAAAACAATTAACACTGACCCAAGAAATGTCAGTGCTATGAACAGTTCCCAACACGGATACTGTGCTTGGTCCGGACAGTCAGCGGTGCTGATTCTGCTATCAGCTCAGGAAAAGGTTGATTGGTTAGCTTAAGAGCACACAAACTCTAATGTGAGTGCAGCACTGTGCAAACATCATTATCTTTTTTTAATTAGCTGTTGGCCCTATACTAGAGGTACACAACTCTTAACCTACAAGGTCTGGAGAATCCTGGTTTTCTGGTTTACTTCATCATTAATTGCACCCACCTGGTGTCCCATGTCTAAATAAGTCCCTGATTAGTGGGTTGTAATGAAAAAACGACGTGGACCTGGCTTCAAGGTCTAGAGTTGAGTTTGACGGCCCTAAACCAACTGATTTAAAAAGTTCCTGGTTTTAAAATCCTTTCAATATCTGGAAAGAGTATGTTTACTACAATTAATGGGCTATAATAGTCATTTCCACACCCAAACACTTTTCTGTTTGTGATCCTGCATTACTAATTGGAAGGTATAAAGCTTACAGACCAAATCAATCTAGGTTGATGTGTACACACTGTGGTACCAGCTTTAAAATGTCAGGATTCATTACACAAATTTTGACATCCTGACCGTCTGTCAGTGGTGGAATCCTAAATATTGGGGAAATTAACACTAAGACCCGAAGAACAGAGAAGAAAATGACAAGGTTGAACACAGATGAACCCAGGAGATAAACATTCAAAATGGCAATAATGTACATAAAAGTGAATTAAATTCAGTATCTTAATATGTAACAGGCAAATAAGAAAGCAATTACATGTTTGTCACTGAGACCAACAGGAAACTATTTTCCAAATGGATTATTCATTTAGGAAGAAATTGGGTTTAATGTCTTTGGTTAAGAAATAATATTACTATTTGCATTACCTTTGGTAAAAAATTTTTACTAGATCATAATGTCAACACCTCCTCATTTGAAACAATATTTACAATGTTCAAGAACAAAACTAGAACAGCAATTTCCAACAATTATTTTATCTTGTGCGAGTCAATAATTTGTCTGCATGCTAGCCCCCTCTACTGGTGATGAATATCAATGACGTTTCTGTCAACATGAGTGAGAGTGGAATGTTACCAGAATCATCTGCCCTGTACAAACAGCTCTGGTGGACCAACACAACAAGCATAGTTTTCATTAGCAAATAGAAAGACTGGGAATAACTCCAGACAGAAATTGCTTTATATATTCTATATGCTATAGAATAGTTTAGTTCATTATGTCCTACACTACAAGACAATTTGAATTTTGTTTGACATTTATGTTGTCAATTTATGTACAGCTTCAGTGTATTGATTGAATGTTATTAGTCAACATGTTTACTTCAACACATTCAATTCTTTATTATTCTGTGCATAAATGCTAGCTGTATATATTGTGTTGCAAGATAACTATGTAATGGTTTGATACAATCCTTTCCTCTATTTTGTTCGTTATTATTATTTCATGCCTGGCTCATCCCATTCTGTCAAACTCTGCATATTCAGCCCAATGTATTCATATCATGTGCAGCATATTCATTATCTCTGAGTTTCTGCCCATTATAGAACCATCCCTGGTACCTGATATCTTGTGTGTGTTTGAATCCGGTTTCCTGTCTGTTTACCCTTGGCTTGCCTTATTCCCATCCATCTCTACCGGGTCACAGACCAGCAGGCACATATAGGTGGATTGCTTACTTTTATAGTGAATGAAAGGTCAGGGGTTACTGCATCTAGTTAAGGGGTAATGCACCCCAAACCACTCATCATAAAAAATCATATTGTTGCAGAATGAAAAACAAAACAAGTCAACAGTGACTTGTTTCAGCATCTTGTTATTATAAGTAGGCGAGCAATCTGAAAAAGGTGTTGAATACATTTTTTTACTCAAGTTGTCTACAAAATTCACAATACAAATCTGCCTGTAGATAGTGATTAGATTTATGTATGCCTCAGTGGCTAGGTAGCGTAGAGGCTCGGTAGTCCAGGGGCTAGGTAGCCCAGTGGCTAGGTAGCCCGGTGGCAATAATCTCTCTCAACAGTGTTAGAAATCAGCCATGTCGTATAGTGGTAGTAATAATAACTTGCGTACTCGGTTGTCAAGGGAGAGAGTATTCAATGTTTATTGCAGCATATTGATAGTCTATTAGCACATGATGTTACAGGCTCAAACTCTTCCCTATTCTCTTTGTCTCTCTCTACTCTCTCAACTGTAATGTGGGCTACAAGCTTTTAAATACCTTGAGGGGTGTGTTTACCCAGCAAAGCCAAGACACTAACCCCCACACCAAATGGTCAATGTAAACATTCCTGTGGTTACCAGAGCGCAACCAACAGGGAGAATCTTAACTTTCTGTTATTCTCAACATCTAGGCACATTCACTTCTAATGAACTATACATTCATATTGTAGTTGTTAATGCTCAGATCCTACAACAGGCTAGATTGACTTGTAACTTATTGGCTAAATAACTGGTTAAGTAACTAGAAAACATACACATTAATACCAATGAATGAAAATAAGCAGAGGAAAAGGGGAAAATGAAAGCTATTGACTCTACAGGTGTACTTTTATTCTGCAGTTGGAAAATGCATACGTCCCAATAGCTACAGTATATAAAACAGACAACTTTCCAGGGGGTGTATTTACATATTCACATGACTGTAAATGTGAATGCCATTCCTTCACAGTTCAATAGACTGTAAGGATAAATAAAAAAACTGTAACAGCCTGTTGTGACTGAGTAAATGCTTCTGTTTACCGATCTGAAGTGATCTGTTCAATCATTGACTACGTAATGGGCTGAAGAGATGTCCAAAGCAAGGACCTTCAGCATACAGTATCTCCTTGCATCAAGAATGCTAATGGTTGATGAATGCAACTCCAGTGAAAGAAACTGACAGCTTTCCTCCAGTCTGCTGCATTACATCTGTTCTACATAACTGATTTGGGAGTTATCAGGAAACACATTATGAGTATATTCACTTCAAGAAGTAGTGTAGTAAAGCATCATGGCTAGATACTCAAATTACTGTAGATTGGGGGAAAACACTGTCAGACTTTACTCTTATGGTACGTAATGCATGAGCAGTTACAAAGAAATCAGTTTGTTGACTTGATAACAGAAGATGAAGAGGGCTCAGCATAGCAAGTTAATGTAATACAAATGCATTGTAAATTTGAGTTTTTACTTATGGAGATATGTTTTTAATTGAGAAATAGTTATGTATCTTATATCTTGAATGCATGTCTGAGTTAACATTAGCGTCAAGTTTTAAAAAAAAAAATCTACTTGAGCACATTGAGTTTGTTTATAGTTGAGCAGCTCTGGCTAGCAAAGCATTCAAGACGTAACTAATGAATCTGTAGAGCATCTACAAAACCATTTTTGAGACTTTCAAAATAAATTGTTAACCCAGTTTTAATCAAAATGGAAGTCTGGACCCTTCCTGTGATACACGAAGTGTGTAAAAGGTGAGGCAAAAATGAATGAAAAAATATTTATTTTGTTCTCATCAAAAACAGGTTAACAGCACCTCACAATAGCATATACAATAATCCAAGGGGTGCAGCTATGAAACAAACACATAAATAGCTGGCAAGCAAGTTTATTTATATAACAATTCATAAATAGAAGCAATTCAATGTGCTTTACAATGAAAAGATGGCAAATTAGAAATGTAATAACAACATCATAATAATGAATCCATAAAAATAATTAAAATGGGATAAAAATATAGGAAGCTATAAAAGGCTGAACAGTGTGGTTAAGTTTAAGTGCTCAGTCATTGGCGTGTGAAAAGAGAAGTGTTTCTAACCTGGATTTCCAAATTGATACGTTTGGGGCACATCTAAGATCTTTATGTAGTTTATTCTAGTTGTGTATGGCATAACTGCTAAACGCAGCTTCTACATGTTTGATACACAACTAATTTGTGATGGGAAACAGGTGTGTCCTCGGGGTGCACTGCTGCCATCAGTCTCCAGCCGGTGGTTAGTGCGCTGGCGAGGTGGAACGTCAGAGAAGAGGGAGAGCACAGTACACTCCCAAGTTACAGCCTAATAATATTGTAATAATTTCCAACTGTTCTGTTTTACCTGATTCTAATTTTAGCCTTTTTTGCTATGTGACGGCAAAGATAGAGCTATACAGTACTTCCAACCAAATTCCAACCATAAGATAATTGCATTTCTATTTGTTTTCATAGTACAGATGGTTTCAGCTGGCTTATTGTTTTGGTCCACAGCTGCAGGCGCAGTGCCTCCACACTCGTCTGGAAGCTGTTGAGCTGGGATCCAAATGTTCTCAACATTTTTGGGAAATGTGAATTTAAAATTAAATGGCAAAATGCTGTCTGCTCAATGTCACAAAATGCCTAGAAGAGACCATTCAATGACATAGGAGGAAAGTCAAACTACTTGATATGTATAAACAAAAATCTAAACATTTTTCATGACCTTTTTTTATCCTTTCTAAAACATTCCTAGCAAAGTGAAAAGTCTGGAAAAGATACAGTTCTATCACTTTCTTTTACAATCAAATTAAAAACGTAATTACAAACAGCCCGCAAAAGGACTCCAGACTAGCTGTCTTTGACTTGCTAACTCTTCAACAACAGTAGGACTAGACAGTTTGGCTCTTCACCCAGCACAGAAAGAAGCAGCGTTAGGATGAGGACTGGGAGGATCGCCAGACAGGAAAAACCACTGCGAGCCCTTTTGTACACACAAGCTCCAGACCAAATAAAGACTTATTGAGGAATCTCCAGGAAGCCTGTGCTGTTGTAATGGAATGCTGCTTTCGTGTGGCTCAGCAGTGAGGCTCTAATCACTCACCATTGGATCTCTGCTTCTGTTATTCACACTACCACTCCTTGTCTTTGCTTGTGTCAATTTAACTGATTTGTCCCAGCTACACAGACAGGCAATAGTCTGGCCAATGTTACTGTCAAAACATGGAAAAGATTAATTACTAATTACTTTTGTGACTACTCATCCACCTGCTTGTCCTCAGAGCTAGAAGAGTCAGGCTCACTGATGTGCAGTATGATGTTTTGACATCCCTTAATCATTGCGTATGTTTCTCAGTTACATGACGTTCAGGTCACATCTTACATTGCCGCTAATTTCGTCAAGATTGGAGGAATGGGAATATATATTTTTTAAATAGCCCACATAATCTACTACACTCTTAATGAAATGGACTGTCAATTTGCATTAGGAAAGTCTGTGTTGGTGATGTCTGTGTTGAAGACTTCAGTGTTAGAGACTGTGTTGGCACCCAAATATGGATGTAGATGGAGGCATTGGCAACATCCCGGGGAGGACGTGACCACCCCATCTCGGGGAAAACTATGATTTGTCCCCCCAATATACACATGTAAACATAACTATGTAATTTCACTAATAGTAATAATACTCAATGAAGGCACTTGTGCTGAATATAGACACCGAATGGCGCGTTTAATTTGATAACAATTGCGACACCCCCGCCCTTTGCATCACAATGGTTTGATCCGCTGCCCCAGCCCTCAGCATTGGCGGCGTATGTGTGGGGATCTGACAGTCTGTCGTTGGCGGTTAAATTTTAGTAAGTAGTTCAAATGATATGTTATAGATTTATTTACTTATACCACTCAATGCAATAAAAAACATTTCTAACCGTCACCAGCCTTCACTTCCTCTGCATTGAATGACAAGTCACTCGTTATGTTAGCTAGCAGATAGCTGATGTGTGCGAGCAAGCTACAGTAACATTAACTTTTGCAGCTGTTGGAATTTGAGTCTGAGAGAAGCTTGCAGTGCAGTGTATGTAGTGTTCCTTGGATGGCAAGGTGACAGGGTTCGTCTGAAAGGGACTCAATGCACGTAGCTAATGTGGTCTAATCCAGTAAATTTGTTTTGTGTTGGTACTGTAGGTTTCACACAAAAGCTGAATTTGCTGAGCTACAGCAGCAAGCAAACATACGGTGCAAACAAAAACAGTATTACAGCACTTTCTTTGGTGTCTCCCTCAATTGCTCTTGAGAAATGTTTATGTAATTGTCCCTTACAAACGTGATATCAGATGGGAGGGAAAATTACCCCTGGATGGAGTGAAGCACTGCACTACAATCTGTGGTTAATGATTTAGGTTAGGTAATGCGGGTAGTATGCCTAGGTACCAACTCTGACCTCGTCTCCCTAGCAAAACATTACTTCATTTAAAGATACATGCTCATATTACGGACCTTAGGGGCCGTGCTAAATATACCATGGTATGGTAAAGGAGTGCATTTGCATATTCATTACACTCTGAAGGTGAATTTAGCATGTGTATTGCATGCAGTTTGACGTACATTTCTGCTAGGTATACATGCGTCAAATGAGCAATTAGGGTGAAAGGCCTTATGTTAGGACCATGAATGCTTACAGTGGGGAGAACAAGTATTTGATACAATGCTAAATTTTGAGTTTTTCCTACTTACAAAGCATGTAGAGGTCTGTACTTCAACTGTGAGAGACGGAATCTTGAACAGAATTCCAGAAAATCACAGCATGATTTTTAAATAATTAATTTGCCTTTTATTGCAAGACATAAGTATTTGATACATCAGAAAAGCAGAACATAATATTTGGTACAGAAACCTTTGTTTGTAACATACAGACCTCCAGATCCTTCAGGTTTCGGGGCTGTCGCTGGGCAATACAGACTTTCAGCTCGCTCCAAAGATTTTCTATTGGGTTCAGGTCTGGAGACTGGCTAGGCCACTCCAGGACCTCGAGATGCTTCTTACGGAGCCACTCCTTAGTTGCCCTGGATGTGTGTTTCAGGCCTTTGTCATGCTGGAAGACCTAGCCATGACCCATCTTCAATGCTGTTACTGAGGGGAAGGAGGTTGTTGGCCAAGATCTCACGATACATGGCCCCATCCATCCTCCCCTAAATACAGTGCAGTCGTTCTGTCCCCTTTGCAGAAAAGCATCCACAAAGAATGATGTTTCCACCTTCATGCTTCACGGTTGGGATGATGTTGGAGTTGTACTCATCTTTCTTCTTCCTCCTAACACGGCGAGTAGAGTTTAGACCAAAAAGCTCTATTTTTGTCTCATCAGACCGCATGACCTTCTCCCATTCCTCCTCTGGATCATCCAAATGGTCATTGGCAAACTTCAGAGGGGCCTGGACATGCGCTGGCTTGAGCAGGGGGACCTTGCTTGCGCTGCAGGATTTTAATCCATGACGGGTTAGTGTGTTACTAATGGTTTTCTTTGAGACTGTGGTCCCAGCTCTCTTCAGGTCATTGACCAGGTCCTGCCGTGTAGTTCTGGGCTGATCCCTCACCTTCCTCATGATTATTGATGCCCCACGAGGTGAGATCTTGCATGGAGCCCCAGACCAAGGGAGATTGACCGTCATCTTGAACTTCTTCCATTTTCTAATAACTGCTCCAACAGTTGTTGCCTTCTCACCAAGCTGCTTGCCTATTGTCCTGTAGCCCATCCCAGCCTTGTGCAGGTCTTTAATTTTTATCCCTGATGTCCTCACACAGCTCTCTGGTCTTGGCCATTGTGGAGAGGTTGGAGTCTGATTGAGTGTGTGGACAGGTGTCTTTTATACAGGTAACAAGTTCAAACCGTTGCAGTTAATTCAGGTAATGAGTGGAGAACAGGAGGGCTTCTTAAAGAAAAACTACCAGGTCTGTGAGAGCTGGAATTCTTACTGGTTGGTAGGTGATCAAATACTTTTGTCATACAATAAAATCCAAAGTAATTATTTAAAAATCATACAATGTGATTTTCTGGATTTTTGTTTTAGATTCCATCTCTCACAGTTGAAGTGTACATATGGTAAAAATTACAGACCTCTACATGCTTTGTAAGTAGGAAATCCTGCAAAATCAGCAGTGTAGCAAATACTTGTTCTCCCCACTGTATAACTAGTGTGGCCCAATTAAAGAGTACTATAAGCCTGGTCAATTCCTGAATATGTCCTCTGTCCTGATTAAAACCTCATATTGACAGTTTAAACTTAAAAGATCTGTTCACATTAAGATCACAGTAGGTATTTCAATTGTCTACATCTGTCATAAAAGGAGGTCATAATCAGAATGTGGACCAAATATGACAATGATATATGAGGCAACACGAACTACGGTTCTTTCGGAAATAAAAATGATTTTCGCTACATTTTCTTGTGTAAAAGACTTAATTTCTTGACTTAAGTAATTTTTTTATTATTTAACATTTTTTTTGAAGAAGAACTACCATCTCTGCATCAATTCATCAATCAGGCCTTTATGATGGAAGAAACTCCTGGGTAAAATGCATATGATATGCTGCTTAAAGGACTGAGAGTATGAGGAAACATTTTCTCTGATTGAATGAGACCAAATTTAAACTATTTGGCCAGAACTATTTGTAACGTTCATGGACAGGATATTGAGGTGTAGTCGGGGTGGGGAGGGGTTTCAGTTCGGTGGGCTGGGGATCTAATCACTGCTTTTTGCAGATGATGTGGTCCTGATGGCATCATCGGTCTGGGAACTTCAGCACTTATTGGAGTGCACTCACTGGAGTAAAGTAGTTAAAGTATCTCAGGGTCTTGTTCACAAGTGAGGGGAGAATGGAGCGGGAGATTGGCCGGTGAATCGGAGCAGTGGGGGCAGTATTGCATTCGCTTTACCACACCCTTGTGACAAAAGGAGAGCTGAGCCAGAAGGCAAAGCTCTCGATATACCGGTAGATTTTCCTTCCTACCCTCATCTATGTTCATGAAGGCTGGGTCATAACCAAAAGGATTAGATCATGGATACAAGCGGCAGAAATTAGTTTACTCAGAAGGGGGCTGGCATCCTCCTTAGAGATAGGCTGAGAAGCTCAGTCATCCGTGAGGAACTCGGAGCGGAGCCGCTACTCCTTTGCATCGAAAGGAGCCAGGTGGTTCAGGCATCTGGTAAGGATGCCCCCTGGACGTCACTCTAGGGAGGTGTTCCAGGCACATCCAGCTGGTTGGAGACCTCTGGGTAGGCCCAGGACTAGGTGGAGAGATTATATTTCGGCACTGGTCTGGGTACACCTCGGATCCGCCAGTCAGAGCTGGCAAATGTGGCTGGGGAAAGGGAAGTTTGGGGTCCCCTGCTGGAGCTGCTGCCCCCATGACCCGATAACGGATAAGCAGATGAAGATGGAGATGAAGGCCAGAATACCAAGTGCTATGTTAGGCAAAAATAAAATAAAACTCATCACCTAGCTAATACTATCCCTACATTAAAGCATGGTGGTAGTAGGATCATGGTATGGGGATGCTTTTTAGGGGCAGTGACTGGGAGACTGGTCAGGATGAGTGAACAATGAACAGAATCGAGTACACACAGACCTTTGAAGAAAACTTGATCCAGAGTGCATAGGACTGCAAACTGGAGCAAAAACGCATCTCTCGACACAAGAACAACCTCAAGCAAACAGCCAAGACAACTCTGGAGTTGCTTCAGGAAAAATCGGAATGTCCATAAGGGGCCCAAACAAAGCCATGAACCTCATTGAAAATCTGTGGGGAGAACTAAAGTTCTCAGTTTACAGATCTTCCCCATTCAATCTGACAGAGCTTGAGATGATCTACACTGCTCAAAAATACTCAATCATCACAGCATAACACCCATTCAATTAAACTTCAGGGATATCAATCTGTCCAGTTAGGAAACATAAGTGATTTGTGTAAATTAAAATGACATTAGATGCACTGGAGAGGCAACAGGAAGACAACTCCCCAAAATGGGAATGATTTTGCAGGTGGTTACCACAGACAAATGCTCCTTATTCTTCCTGACTGATTCTTCTCCAGTTTTGTGTTTTGCTCATAGGTGGTAGAATGAGATGGACCTGCAGCCCATTTAGGTTGCACAGGCAGTCCAGCTCCTCCAGGACGGCATGTCCATATGTGCCATTGCCAGAAGGTTTGGTCTGTCTCCCGGCAAAGCCTCAATAGCATGGAGGAGATACCAGGGGACAGACCATTGCATGTGGAGAGCTGAACAGGGCCATAGAAGGACATCAACCCAGCAGCAGGACCAGTATGTGCAATTTTGTGTGAGGAGGAACAGGGACCTAACCCAAATACAATGGGGCGGGACCTAACCAATTTGATAGTAGGGGTAGGCAGATCGATTCCAAAATATCACATCCACAGATGTCAACGTGTAGCCTGCGTCTTGTTTTTGAAGATCGATACCAGTTTCAGTTTCTCTCCTATAGTGTACCCGTTTTATCAAAGAGTAGAACTGTCACTTGTGTCATAGTCTTAAGTGTCCAATCACAGTGTTCCAAGCATAAAACCCTGCAGTCCAATAAGGACAGCTCTATCAAATGGGTAAAGTACTACCCCATTGCATTTGGACGATGTATAACTTTACACCATCAAAATGAAATGTCTATTACCTTTGAACAATGCACAACTTCACATCATCCAAATTAAATGTATATTGCATTTGGATGATGCACGAGTGTACACTAGGGATGGGCATGGATAGTCGAATATTTGAATACCCGAAATGTATTTAGAATTTGAATACTTTTTTACTTATAGGCCTATGTCTTTTTTGTTGAAATACATAGACTTGACTGTTATTTTTCAAAATCCTTAAATCCTAAAGTTAATACATATGGCAATATACCATGACTTTTCAAAAGGTATAACGTTTCAAATGTTTTTTATTACATGCGCTCCTTCGTCCGTGTTTGTTGTTTACGCTCCTCAATCAAAGTGGTTGTAGTGTGGTCGGGCCCAGTCAGTCACACATATATACTTCTTTGCCTACTGTTAGCAAGTCCATGAAAGTCAACTAATACAAGGGAAGATGGAATATATTTACTGAATAAATGTTAAATTTGGAAAACGCTATGTAAAGTTCAGCTGTTGAATCGAAATGCGGTTGAGGGTGCAGAAAACGGTGAGTCAAGCAAATATGATATAGCTGGCTAGCTTAGCTAACTATCTTCTCTAGACTCTTCCATCTAATAATCTCAATGTTGAGTGTGGATTAGGGATAGTTCTGTAGTTTTGCGTGTCAACCTCATGACTTCGTCCATACATGCAGTCGCTTTTTTGTCACACGAATGGTCATTGAGTCGATGCATGAGAACAACACCCTGTCCTTCGCGCGTTATATAGTACCGCTCATGTTGTATCGGTATTTATGTCAAATCAATCAATCAAATCAAGCCCTTTTTACATCAGCAGTTGTCACAAAATGCTTTCACAAAACAACCGGTCTTAAACCCCAGGGAGAAAACAACAGTAGTGATGAACTTCAGTGGCTAGGAAAAACTCCCTAAGAGAGACAATATTTAGGAAGAAACCTAGAGAGGAACCAGGGTCCGAGGGGTGACCTGTCCTCTTCTGGCTGTGGCGGGTGAACATATGAAAAGTCCAAATTGTAATAATCCGATGCATGTGGGCTAAGCCCAGAGTCTATTTAAACCTAGTCCAGATCAGAAGCATAACCAGATGGACAAGGACAGGGACAGACAGGTGGGGGGGTCAGCAGAGTGGCAGCTGAAATAGTCAGGTATCTTCTTGATCTGCAACAAAACCAGGAGGACTTTGGACAGGGACCGCAAGAAGTCTTTTGTAGACACTTGAAGGTTTGCACTTAGTCTGCATTTCTAATTTTAATTGGCAAATCATTCCAAAGTAGTGGAGCTCTACGGTTGTTTTTTTTAGAAATATTAGGTACAGTTAAAAGGCCTGCATCTTGTGATCTAAGGTTACGTGCAGGTATGTATGGCTGGATCATTTCAGCGAAATAAGTAGGAGCAAGTCCATGTATTGATTTATAGGTTAACAATAAAACCTTAAAATCAGCTCTGACCCTAACAGACAGCCAGTGTTAATAGACTAGTACTGGAGTAATGTGTGTATATTTTTTGTTCTAGTTAGGATTCTAGCAGCCGTGTGCAGCACTAATGTAAGTTTATTCATTGATTTATCAGGGTAACCGGAAAAAAGAGCATTGCAGTAATCTAATCTTGATGTAAGAAAAGTATTGATTAGTTTTTCTGCATCAGTTTTTGATAGAAAGTTTCAGATTTTCGCAATGTTTCGAAGATGAAAATAAGCAACTCTTGAGATATATTTTATATGTTCATCAAAGGAGAGGTCAGGGTCGAGGGTAACGCTGAGATTTCTTACAGTTTTTTGGGATACGACCATGCAGCCTTCGAGGTTCACTGTGAGATCTGCCAATAAAATTCTTTGTTTCTTTGGGTCCTAAAACAAGCATTTCTGTTTTTCTTGAGTTTAAAAGCAGGAAGTACTCTGTCATCCACTTCCTAATATCTGAAACACATGCTTCCAAAGTAGCTAATTTTGGGGTTTCTCCATGTTTCAACGAAATATATAACTGTGTGTCATCAGCATAGCAGTGAAAATTGACATTCTTATTTCGGATTACATCTCCAAGAGGTAGCATATATAGTGAGAACAATAAAGGGCCCAGAACCGAGCCTTGAGAAACACCAAAACATATTTTGGTTTTGTCAGAGGATATACCATCCTCACATACATAAATAAGATTTAAACCAGGCTAGAACATTACTACGTAGCCCAATATGGGTTTCCAGTCTCTAAGAGAAGGGAGTGATCAGCAGTGTCAATAGCAGCACTAAGATCAAGAAGCAACAGGACAGATGCGGAACCTTTGTCTGAGGCCATTAGAGGGTAATTTGTTACCTTCAAGAGTGCAGTCTCAGTATTATGATGGGGTCTGAAACTGGACTGGAGCAATTCATAAATGTTATTTGCCCTCAGGATGCATTCAGTTGTTGGGAAACACATTTTCTAAGATTTTTAAGGGGAATGGGATGTTCGATATTGGCCTATAGTTGTTTATGTATCCATAATGGACAAGGAAACACTGAAGCTCATTTGTGTGCTACATGATTGACAGCACTCATCTGATGTTTTCTTCTCAAGTGCCCAATCACAGTCTTCCAAGCATACATGTGACAACTACGCCATCTGCAGCTCATCCTCCCCCTGCAGGAGGCGGGCCTCAGCGCTCGATGTCACCGGCCTTCTAAACACCACCGCCCATCATCAATCCATCGCACCTGTTGTCCTGTTTAGCGCACCTGATCCTCATCCAGTCGTTACCATTCCAGTATATATGTGTCCTCTGTTCCCCCCTGTCTTTGCGTGT
>JACXGJ010008909.1:0-25728 GCA_016801105.1 Esox niger
ACACACACACACGCACAGAGGGATAGAGATAGAGGGACACACACAGAGAGGGACAGAGATAAAGGGACCTACACAGTGACACACTGAATTAGGATGGATGATGAAGTCTTTCCCACATAATGTCTCTTTGACAAGAAGGACAGGTCAGCCCTCCATTATTTGTATAAACGTCAAAATCTCTAAAACAATATCCTAGCTCAGCAGTAATACTCTGGTTAGAAAACTCTTTTGAAAGATAACGTATTTTCAACCTCATTAAGATGATTCAGATTATGTTCCAGATCTCATTAAGATCTGGAACGAAACCGATCCTTAATCTGCACTCCCGGTATCAGACACTTTAGTGAGACACTTAGAGAATGGGTCTCTGATCTGATCTGCACTGTTCTCTGATCTGCAACAATAATCTGTAACCATCAGCCGGTTGATATTGACAAAGAAAGATCAAATTCATTTTTGTGGGATGAATAATATTCACATAGTCCTATTATACCTCCAGCCAAGCAAATAGATTTTGGGTTTGAACCTCAGGGCCCCGCTGTTTGAGTACAGATTCATATGTCTCTGTCTCGTCTGAGCCATGTGGCTCTTGGATGCATTCAAGTGTTACCTTAATGAATGGGGGGCCACTCAGGGAGACGGAAGAGAGTTGCCCCCCTCGGAGGGGTTGAAAAGCCGAATCACAGCCTGCGTCAGTGGAATGTGCTGATGTCACGGTGTCCGAGGGACTCCGAGGGCGGGGTCAGTTTGGCGTGCCGTGTGTCAGTGTAAACAGTAGAGATTGGAGGCAGACCTTGCTCTGCTCTGTTCTGCTACTCTGACAACATGCGTGTGCAGGTGTGCTTGGTTCTTGAACCTCATTCCGTGTACCAGTAGTACTGTAGCATTATCACCAGAGATATTTTTCGAGCCGAATAATCCTATGTGTTTCCTTCCATTTTTTAAAGACTGAATATTATTTATTTAAATTTTTGTTGGCAGTGTTTTTCTATTCTGATGATTAATCCAAAGACAATTTGAGGAAAACTACAGTTTTTATTGATTCATCTTTCCTTGTTCGTCTTTCAGTCACTAGTGTCTTAAATAGAACCCATTTCGACTGTATCCCCTGGAAACCCACGTAGTCCCTTTGAAATGATTGGGTCACATGTACAGTATGTTTAATTCAACAGTATGCAATGCTCACATAATCAGGGTGTTACTCCTCTCCTCCTCCCACTTCTGTGTGTGTATGTGTTTGTTCATGGCATCTGTTGTTGGCAGGGAAACAAACACATGATATCACTAAAAGCAAGGGAGCAATGATTCCAAACCCTGTCTCCCCGTCCTCCCTCAGTACACAAACAAGTTTGATTTGAAGCAGAAAGAAATATCCTTTGAGTAGGTTTGAATCAGAACTGGCGTTACTGCAACGGAATTCACTTCCAGAAGGTGAAAGCAAATTTGAGATATGTCCTTGAAGTTGGCGTTGCCAGTTCTCCTGCATCCTGTTGCCATCGCATCCCCGGGTAAATGGCACACACCTACCCCGCCGTCCACAGGATCTGAGAGACGACAGGACTCATCCACCAGGAGGCCGTCTTCCACTGCTCTGAGGTCCAGTTGCGACGCTCGTGTGCTTATTGTAGGCACGTTGGCCTGTGGACGTGTCATCATGGGCCAGTCTGGACGGTCTGCTTCTTTATTGTTCACTTACCATCTACCCAGACCTTGACATGTGTCCTTGTTAGGAGATGATCAACATTAGTCACCCATTATGTTTTGGCACATCCGTGTAAAAGTGTATCTAAGTGTGGGAAGGAAGGAAATAGACATGACACATGGTATGACTAAAAACAAGAAAACTGTGTTTCCTCCCTTAGCACAAAAAAGAGTTGGAGTTGAAGAAATACTTAAATAAATACCCAACAGGCAACAGCACCCTTTGTTCTCCCTGACAGATTGCGGTTCTATGACCTTACCGCCCACACCAGCCTGCAGCTTCAATATTGGAGGCTATTTGAACCCTGACAGAGATATGTCTCACACCTGCAAAAAGCACCAAAGATTGGTTTTAAAATAGTATTTTTGTTGCTTTAGACGAGACGTTTGTCAGTGTGTGTGTGTGTGTGTGTGTGTGTGTGTGTGTGTGTGTGTGTGTGTGTGTGTGTGTGTGTGTGTGTGTGTGTGGTTGTGTGTGTGTGTGGGTGTGTGGTTGTGTGGGTGTGTGGGTGTGGGTGTGGGTGTGTTTGTGCGCCACTATGGGTGTGAAACTATTAAATATAGAGTTAAAATGGCGCTTTGTATTTGAGATAAAGACATGTGAACAAAGTATGGCAGGGAGACTTTTTGATTATTCCTTAATTACTTTCATAAGCCCTGCAAAGACTAAGGATGTTCCTGTAACATCAAAAGCTTGTGCCAAGGGGTTTTGGACATTGCCTGTTTGTTGGGAGGACAGAAACGCAAACCACCAGTGATCACCCCTCCTCGCTCCCTCACTTTGCCTCCCTCTCCACTCTGCATTGACTCTGCATAAGGTTGGTGAAATTATAAAAATTAGACAAATCTTCCTTGTCATGGGCCCAGTGGCAACAGCAGTTCAGCAAAGTACCATCTTACAAAGAACCTGTCATTTCTTTCTCTAATCTCCTTTACGTTCTCTCCCTTTGACCTCTTCCTGAGTCTCTTCTATTCTGCAGCTCTCCGCTCTTTCAGAGGTCCGCTGTACATTCTATGCTGCAACCGAGCTTCATTGTCATAATCATCATCTCATCCTTGTCATCATTACTGTTTTCATCATCTTCATAGTTTCTTCATTATCATATTAATCTCTCTGTATCTTATTGTCTATATAGCTCTCCATTAATTGTCTCTGATCCCAATTGTTTTGTCTTAACTAAACAAACAAAACCCAAAGTACTTCCACTGTTATACATGCCATGGTCACGGTTATGATTTGTTCTCAACTCGTGAAACTGAAGTGCATCCAATTTTTATGAGAGACCGTCATAATAATGCTTTCCTCACATGACACTAGACAGTAGAGTGCCTGTCAAGGGCTGAGGAAGAGTAGCCTAGCCAATAGACTGCACTGGAATACACTTATTCAATTATATTGCATTCTATTCATCTGGAGCCCCAGACAATTAAAACTACCTCTTCATTCTTTCACAGCTGTGACTGAGTATGTTTATTACGTGGAAAATACGCAGTGAATCATTTTAATTTGAAATAATTTGGATCGGACAACATTTAATAAAATAATATATACAGAAATATAACCAGCGAGCACAATAGGAGTGATGTTCGGATTTCAGACCTTCACAATGACAGTTTTTCACACCCACTAACACACATTTCCTGAATTTGAACACTTACATTTTTCTTAAAACTTACACCATATTGACCAAACCACAGAACTGTCATATTCACAGTGCATTGTAATTGTTCTTTCACGTGAATTAAAGTTTTCCCTTTAAATGACGCACCCACTGCACACATTTGTGCGAAGAATTGAACATACTATTATGAACAGTTATTAATGGATCAATTTACACTTTGCATGATAGACTGTGCCAAGTGTATCATTATTTCAGTGAGTATGCTAAATGCATACTCACTGTTTTGTTTTGCACGTTAATTGACCAACAATTGAAATTCACTTTAAATGCACTTGTGGAAACTATAATAGCCCAAGAAGAGAAGTAGGATAAAGTAAGGGCATTTTTAAACAGTTATGGTTTCAGTCATACAAACGCATGATTATTCATCCTGAGCCCCAGCTGGCTCTAGATCTTGGAAAATGCAATTGTCTTAATTATTCTTGACTGGATTACTCTGAGCTACATATGGTTGTTTTCACTAACCATGTTCACAATAGTTTTTCATTTGCCGTCCTTCCTGTGCTAAGGCATACTGTTTCATGGAACAGTAAACTGGTTAGCCAGCACATTAGCCAGAAAGGTTTGAAGGAAGTTAGGCCTAACTATTTTACATTTCTAAATGTCCTGACAATTTATGTTCCAGTAAAACGGCTCAGTTATGGCTATACTCTGCCCAGTTTCCCTCATTGTCATACCATTTTCAAGGACATTGTCACCTACTGTGCAACAAATCTCATTAGAGACCATTGTTCCTCCCATTGCATCCCCTTCCTCGTCCACCTCTACCAAATTCTTCCTCAGTTTCACTCTTTGATATTGTCATCTATTACTCCAAAATAAAGGTGAGCTAACCTGCAATTTTCATTCATGCCAACATCAACAAAGTGGCAATTGACATTTGGGTGAAAATAGGTGAATAGTGCTAATGGGGTTTTGCAAATGGTCTTTCTTCTGGAACTTTGCATTTTGGATTTGTGCATAGTTTTGTTTTAGTGTGTTAGGAATTGTCAATAACCGTGACTCATACTACTGTAACTCATTCGATCTAGTTCTCCAAATGGACTGGATGGACACCCCTTTGGCTGACTGAGATTTATTCTGCACTGCACAGTAAAAAAATATCAACAGCACAGGATGAATAAGATTACAGGAGGGCCATCAAACAATCAACTGCTGTCAGAAAGTTCCTCACCGACTCTTTTCATTAAAAGTTATCATACAGCGTTGTGTTTACCAGACCAAATGCAATACAATAAAACATACCTGCACAGCACAAGATAAATAAGATGACAGGATGGCATCAAACAATCATCTGTTTCTTATAAAAGTGGGAATACAGAAGATATCTTTTAAAAAAGAGCAGGCTTCATGGCACACATATTTGACAACATTACTGAGCACAAGTTTTAGCACAACCATTTTAAAAAACTTTCTTCAAATAAAAAATCTAGCAATACCTAGCTCAAGCGCCTGATAACTCATTCAGCCAGGTCAATGACAACTCTGGCTAACTTGTCACCCAGATGCTGAGCAACCATAAACTCATCTAACCTGCCAAAATATATTTTAATAACAATAATTCCAGGATATATGTATACATAGTCATGTTATATAATGACCCAAATGCATGCAAACCAATCTTTAAATGTTTAAACTTTATTAAACAGTTTTTATGTTTGAGCACAAACCTGCTCTCATTATGTTAAGCACAGAGGAGCAGGTGGAAACAAACTCAAGATTGGGTTCACACTGGACACCCACTTCAAAAAAGAAACCTAACAAGGTAAGTGTAATGATGCTGTTCCATACTCGCAGTTTCAGTACAATGGTAGTGGTTGTATTAGTTAACTTAACCACACATACCAAGAAGAACTGAACTACCTTTCTGTCATACCCTTTTTATAAAATTAATGGTTTCCCTCCAAACAATTGCTGCAAACTCTTCCAATGTTGCAAACTCACTCTTATTTTCACTATGATACACTAGCACACTACCTTGCTATCCATCACGCTGTCACACTGTGAATGCCTCCATGCAAGGTGGCAGGGCTAGGCAACAGAATTGACTGATGGGTCAATGTTTGGGGGTGGGGCGGATCTTAACTACATTAAGACATTATAACACAACATTAATTAAATACCATCTTTACAGTTCAGTCAATTTGCAGACTGTCTTATGAATAGTGCATTAGTCATCTGCAAAATGACTTACAGGAGCAATTAGTGTCAAGGGCCTTGCCCAAATGCACAATGACAGATTGTTCACTTTGTTTGCCTGGATTTGAACCAGAAGCCTTGGCCCGACACTTTGACCTCTAGGTTACCTGCAGCATCATCACGTTTACTTCTTATGCCCATTCCTTGATATTAGCCAAAGTCATAAGAGTTCCAGTTTAGGACTCTTGCAATTAATGGTTACTTTGGCATATTCACATGGGTGACAAATTAAAGGAAAAAACTAAACATTAAAGGGTTGAGCCATCATGAGCCGCCAGAACATGTTTAATGTGTCTTGGCATATTGCAGATTCTACGGGTCTCTCTTTGGTTACTTTGAGATGTGGTGATTGAGGAGGCGAAAGTATATGATTCATATCATTTTCATACTCATTAAACCATTCAGTGCCATCCATGTCCCAATAACGAACCCTCATTTGAAGTCAATTAGATCCTTTCCTCTTGCATTCTTGATCCAATATCAAGGATAATTTCCTGCTCAGCATTACATACACGTCACAGAGCCTGATGGGATGTTAATTGATTAATTGAATAATGCAGTACACCTGAATAAAAGTATCTACATTTGTTGCATACCTCCACATATTTATTCAGCTTTCCCCTTTAATTAGTAACATGGCTGTATTTTAAAAAGCAGCAGAAGCCTCCAAGTAACAACTCCTCTAGTGTTTGCAGTTATTCCTTGCCAGTGTTGTTACAACAGAAGTTAGAGGGATTCAGGAGTTCTTCAAAGTGTTCCTTCCATCACCCAATTACCTTCTCACTTGAGGTCAAAAGTGTCCCATCCTTACCACACACAGCTTTCCAGAAATACCTTGGTGCTGACCGAAGTTCCTTCCCTATGGCTTCCTTGAACTCTTCCCACACCTGCTGTTTTGCCTCTTTCACGGCAGAGGTCGCAGCCCTTCTGGTCCGTCGGTACTCTGCAACTGCCTCCGGATTCCTCAGGGGTAACATATCCCAAAAGGTCTCCTTCTTCAGTCGGACGGCTTCCCTGACCATCGGTGTCCACCAAGGTGTTCGAAGGTTACTGCCCCTTGAGGCACCTAAGACCATTAGACCACAACTCCACACCACAGCTTCGTCAATGGAAGCTTTGAATATTGACCACTCAGGTTCAATGCCCCCAACCTCCACAAGGATGTCAGAAAAGCTCCGCCAGAGGTGTGAGTTAAAGATTTTCCAGATAGGGGCCTCCTCCAGATGTTCCTAGTTCACCCACACAACCCGTTTGGGCTTTCCTGGTCTGTCCAGGGTTTTCCCCCACCCCCTGACCCAACTCACCACCAGATGGAGATTGGTTGACAGCTCCGCCCCACTCTTTTGCTGAGTGTCTAAAACATGCGCCCCCAGATCCGATGACACAATCCCAAAATCGATCATCAACCTTCGGCCTAGGGTGCTCTGGTACTACCTACACTTATGAACATCCTTATTTTTGAACATGGTGGTCGTTATAGATAATCCATGTCTAGCACAGAACTCTAACAACAACCGGTCAAGTTCAGATCAGGGAGGCCGTTCCTCCCTATCACGCCTCTCCAGGTGTCTCCATCATTGCCCACGTGCACGTTGAAGTCACCCAGCAGAATTTTGGAGTCCCTTACTGGAGCCCGATACAGGACTCCATTCAGGGTCTCCAAGAAGGCTGAATATTCCGAACTGCTGTTTGGGACAAACGCACAAACAACAGTCAGTTTCTCCCCCACAAACCGTAGGTGTAGGAAGGTGACCCTCTCATCCACCGGGGTAAACTCCAACATAGCGGTGCTCAGCCGGGGGTTTATGAGTCCCAACCCCCGCCCGGCGCCTCAAACCCTGGACAACTCCAGAGAAGAATAGAGTCCATCCCCTATCCAGGAGTACGTTTCCAGAACCGAGACTGTGCGTGGAAATATGCCCCACTAGATCTAACTGATGGCGCTCCACCTCCCCCACAAGTTCTGGCTCCTTCCCCCACAGAGAGGTGATGTTCCACGTCCCCAGAGGCAGCCCCTGCCACCCGGCCTTGGTCCGTCGAGGTCCCTGGCCTTCACTGCCACCCATACGGCAGTGCACCCAAGCCCAGCGGATTCTCCCATGAGTGTTGGGCCCATAGGATGGAGAGGGGGGTGCCACGTTGCTTTTTCGGGCAATGCCCAATCGGGCTCCACGGCAATCCTGGCCACCAGGCGTTCGCCGGCGGTCCTTCACTCTTGGCCTGGCTTACAGACCAGGGCCCCAGGCTTCCTCCGGGCAGGGTAACTCCTCCTCTACCTTGCTTTTTTCAAAGGGTATTTTCTAACCGTTCTTGGTCTGGCTCCTCCCCTGAGACCACTTTTCCATGAGAATCCCTACCAGGAGCACTAGGCCCCAGAAAACACAGCCCTCACACAAACCTCTCCACCACGATAAGGTGTTGGTTCCCGGAGAGATATTGAGAAACAGTGTGTGTGAATCTCATTCTGCCCAATGCGTTAACAGGTTAACATAATATATTCCCTCAGATCTTCTGTTGAAGATCTTTCCATTTGTAGAAAGCATTCAACCAATTCCAGTAGAGCTACTTATTTGCTGTCCTATGGAAAAGTTAAAAGAGTCACTTAACAAAATGATGTCTCAGTGTATTGGCAATCTCAAACAAAAAAATATATCCAAAGATATTTTAAGTCTCCCCATTTGAACAAATCTGGCAACCTCTCCGATCCATTTGGTCAACGAATGTGACACTTAATAAAGTAGCTCCATATTTTATTAAATACAGTGCACACACATCATTTCTTTACATTGAAGCCTGGGGTTGTGTGTGCATGCCTTGTCATTCTAACTGTGGGAAGTGAAGGCTTGGGTGAGGGATGATGCTAGATGTGGAGGCTGAAATGGATGGGTGGGAGGGGCGGATTTTCTTTTCTGTTTTTCACTGACTCATTCTTCCTTTTCTTTTCTGGACTTGTTGTTGAAAGAACAGGACAAAGAAGTTGATTCCACATGTGCAGGATTATACCTAATCCATGTTTGTTTGTTAATAAAACATATTTGAAACAGAGACACTTTCTGATTGTTCTACCAGACCCCAGCACTGCAATAACTGTTAAAAGAATGTAGAGGGAGAGTCACAAACCCCAGGGGGCTGATTAGCCATATGTACATGCACGTACACATGAGCTTGCAATGACACACGCGCACACACACACAAACACACACATGCAATGCACGTATGCACACGTAACCGCAATGTAGTCATACCCGATTCATTTTAAGATTCAATGTGTTTAATGTAACCATTTTATTTGTTCCATTATATGTAGCCATATCTGATTCTGTATAATGTTTAAGGAGTTTTATGTAAACATGTGAGAAGATCCACTTTGGGTTAATCTTCTGTGATTTTGTTCAATTTGTTTAATGTTGTCATATCAGATTATGATTAGTTAGTTTATTGTAGCCATATCGGATTCTGTTCAATGTTTAATGTGTTTAAGGTAAGCGTATTTGATGTTGTGTAATGTGTTTAATGTAACCTGATCTGATTGTGTTTAATGTAACGTGATATCTGATCCTATACAGAGTTTAATTTATTTAAAGCAGAATCATTAGTTGAAACAAAAACTATTCCTTCTTCCCTCTGTTTCTGTAAAAAGCTAAAGGATGGGGATGGAGAAATGTAAGCACTTTAAATGTACAGATAGTACTTGGAACATAAGGACAGACAATCCATGATATCATCATTATAGTTTTAATCAGGTTTTGACGGTGTATGATGGTTGATTTAATCCACCTCAAAACAAGATGACACAGTAAATCTAAGCTCATGAGGCATTTCTATGTAATGTTATTCAAGAGTTGTGTAAAATATGTATTGGTTCAAAACATTATTTAAAACAATACCAGTTTACCCCTTTAATGTCCCATATCTGGTTTGGAGCAATGCATCATTCACTTGCAAAATTGTTGAGTCATTTTCTATGAAATTTTCCTGTGAGGTACTGAATACTACGCAGAGGCCATCCACGCTGTTACTATAGAAGTTAAATTACAGGGATGTGTTGACATGTTGGGCATGTATCTCTAGTTGAGTTGCATTTGTCCCTGTGGTAACTAATGTAAATATTCTAATGTTAGGATTAGGATTTATTTTCAACTGACAGTTTAAGCTTTGTTCACTCCTATGGAAGCTGTCTTTGGGGTTGTGCTCCCTCTTATAGACGTTATGTTGTTATAAAAGCTTGTTAAGATTGGATGTATCATGCTCGACCATTTGTTCTTGTAAAAGCTCTGTCCTGTAGGTGGGATGGTTCAAATCTCGTTTGGCAGGATATGTTTATGTTCACACACAAGCACACACACACACATAGACACACACGCATGTAAAATATATGCAGTGTGTGTGTTTAATCTACTTCTCCTCATTGTTCTCGTCCACTGCCATCAGCCTGGAACATACAGTAGAGAGTGAGTGTAGGTGGAGAGGACAAACACAGTGTGAAGCTCAAGTATTCAAACATTATAAAGTTACGTTCATTTTTCCTTCTGTCTGTATTTCACTGGTCTGCAAATTACAACATAGTGAAACACCTGGCTGAGTGCTCTGCCTGATACAAATATGACCCGGTTAGAAAACAAAGAGTTGAGCAATCCTGGCAGCTACAGTTCCGTCTAGCAAAAATGAGATGTGGTATAGTGCCTACCTCAAACAGATGTTAGCCACTTTTCTAGCCACTAACAAATCGACTTCAATCTTATCTCCCAGCTTGCTTTGTATTTTAATGGATGGCCTTGCATTATATTTTTCTGGCTGCTTTTACTTAGAACTGCATATGGTGAAAACTATCTACTGGAATTGATAACAAAGAAGCGGTCAGTGGCAAAAATCCAAGGTGCCCCTTATGTCCGTTATTATGAACAGCTGTCGCGGGCTCGAGCTAAACAAGGAAACAGGTGGATTGTGGGAATAACATGCCAGATGGACACAAAACTTGAAATAATATTACCCCAGTTGAGCATAATCCTAAATGGTAGGATTATGTTCTTTAGTAACTTGTTATCGTCCACTGTGTGTGCGTGTGTGTGTGTGTGTGTGTTTGTGTGTTAAAGACAGACACAGCTGTAGCATCCCTCAGAAAAATGGTCTGTGACAGCTGAAGCCTCAAGACAGATCCGTCATTCAGTCGTGAGAGAGTGTGGGCGTCTCACACACACACTCACACACACACACACACACACACACACACACACACACACACACACACACACACACAGCTACACTCTGGCGGGAGGAGCAATATTTTAGTAAACATTGTGATAAATGAATGGGTTTAGGAGCGGTATGAACGATCTGGCAAGAGAGCTCAATCGCATTCTTCTCATTTGTACAGAAGCACAGGGTTCTAATCTACCCCTTTAAGTCAATTTCACATGTATTTTTTACCATGATTTGCCTGTTCCCTGGTGTCACTCTCTCTGTCAGTCTCATTTCTTTTCAATTTATAGGAATTTGTTGGCATGTGAAACCAGGGAAAATGCCAAATATGGAGAAAGGAAAGTAATTATAAATAACAAGTGGAAGTATTACTTTTTCTTTTACACACACACTCACAAATCTCACCAAAACATCATCATGCATCACCAGATGCTTACAGAAGGCCTGGCCCTATGTAAACTGCCCTGCAGGCCGTTCCTCGCTCCCTCTCGCTCCCAGAGTCATTTAGGCGCTTGTGTGAGGCAGCTCTCATCTCGCCAGTGGCTTGTGAGCAGGGAGTAAGGAGACACACACACAGAGCCTCGCCGCACGTTTGCATATTTATGCCGAGGCAGCGTGGCGCACACACACACACACACACACACACACACACACACACACACACACACACACACACACACACACACACACACACACAGTGTGAACCCTGTTTTACCTTTGAGTGCCGGGACACTTTACAAGCCTGGGAGAGCCGTTAGCCTCACAGGTGTACGGCAGCACTGGGAAACAAGACAAACCGCAAGATTCATCACATACGCAGTGCCCTCAGCTATGGAGGTCAGGCACGTTAGTGAGAGAGGGCATTCAGGGAGCTGTGGACTCCAGGGCATGTGGACCTGCGCAGGCAGCGGGGATAAAGTATGCGTGAACACTGCCTTAGATTTATGTGGGGCTATGGAGGCTCAGGTCAGTTTCGAGACAGATATGATGCATCTGTAGCCGCGGTGCCACGGTGCGCTTCGAAAAGGTCTGGCACTGATGCTTTATCAGGAAGATGCATAGTAGAGCTGCACGGATGGGCGGCTTTCTGCCTTTTTAAAGAAAAGTATCACACATGTTCTCGAGACCGCTGTCCGTTTGTGTCGGTAAACATTTTAAGTCACCGCGTAGATATGAAAACCCCTTTATATGGCAATATAGGTCTTTATCAGGTGTTGCCCTTAACTGAGGAACAGTGCCAAAATGTTTCAAGTGCTTAGTCGATTCAGAATTTGTTGATTGTGGGCTGTGATTTATGGAGGTTGTATGTAAATGCATAAACGAATATACAGTGCATTTGGAAAAGTATTCAGACCCCATCGCTTTTTCCACATTATGTTGACATTGGCAATTTACAATTAATATACATAATTGTTTTGTGATCGATTTACCTGAAATACCTGATAGGGATAGCGATTATTTCTCTTGGTTATTCGGCTCTCTCATATACAAACCTTCCATCACCTGCCTGAATGACTACCGCCCATAGCACTGACCTTCATCATCATGAAGTGGTTCGAGCGGCCTGTCAGGACACACATCTGCTTCACCCTTCCTGACACCTTGGACACCCTTTCAATTTGCATACCGCCCCAATAGATCTACAGACAATGCCATCGCCTTGACGACACACATAGCCCTCTCCCATCTGGAAAAAAGCAACAAATACACTAGGATTCTGTTCATGGACTACAGCTCAGCATTCAACACTTTTGTGCCCACTAAGCTTGTTCCTAAGCTCAGGACCCTGGGACACCTCTCTATGCAATTGGATCCTGGACTTCATTAAAGGCAGACCCCAGGTGATGAGAACGGGCAACCTCGCTTCCTCTGGACCGACCCTGAGCACTGCAGCCCCACAGGGATGTGTGCTCAGTCGCTTCCTGTACTCCCTGTTCACGCATGATTGTGTGAATCTGCATCATCCTCAAATTTGTGGGCGACACAACCATCCTGGGACTCATCTCCAACAATGATGAGAGCTCTTCCAGAGAGGAGGTTAGCAACCTGGCTACATGGTGCCAGGACAACAACCTCTCTCTCAACGTCTGTAAGACTAATGACATGATTGTGGACTTCAGGAAGCGTCTGAGGGGGGGTCATGCCCCCAAACACTTTGATAGAGCAGAAGTGGAGAGAGTCTCAGAATTCATGGTTCAAAGATTACATCACTTTGTCCAGACAAGCAAACTCGGCAGTGAAAACTGCCCAAAAATGACTACTTCTTGAGGAGACTGAAGAAATTTGTCATGTCACTCTTACTAACTTCTACAGGGGCGCCATTGAGAGCATCCTCACAGGCTGCATTACTGCCTGGTACGGCAGCTGTTCTGATTGGAAGTCCCTCCAGAGGGTGGGTAATTCTACAGAGCGCATCTACGGCTGCAATCTCCCATCCCTGCAAGGTATCTACCATCCACAATGAGGAAAGCACAGAACACCAACAAGGATCACACCCGGGCTATGGTCTGTTCACACGGCTTCCATCTGGTAGACGCTACTGGAGCATCAGGGCAAGCCCCTCCAGACTCACATTCAGGCCAGAAGGCTCCTCAACCAGCAACACTGATCCATGATCATACTGATCACACATGAACATTTCAGATGCTCTGATTCCATATCAGGCGGATTACTGCCACTCTTACCATATCTACAATATTCAATACCACTACCAATATTGTCACAATTTAACAGTGCTTTTTTTAAACTGCTGCTATTTACATTGTTATGTGTTTACCGCTATACCCTCTTGTGATATTTTACTGTGTGTAGATTTTTATCTTAATTGTCGCTTTGGAATTGTAGTCTGCTGTGCCACCATTCACAGGCTTGAATACACTCATGTGTATCTGTAATCACTTGTAATATTCAACATCTTTACCAATCGCTGCTAGTTCACACATATGTGTATTACAGCCATACTTACCATATACAATGTTCAATAATACTACCCAGATTCCTGCTAGTTTACTTTACTCTTTTTGCCTAACCGTCTAAGCAGAGCCGGCTAAGAGCGAATGTCTCTTACTGACCGAGTGACTGAGTGACTCCCCCCTGTTAAATAGCGTAGTGGTTAGCGAAACGGACCTGTAAACTTAAGGTCTTGTGTTCGGATCTCATCACAGTGAAAGCGAAGTAGGCATTATGAATTTTTCCATATAGATGAAAACTTTGCTGGCCAAAACCTTCAGTATCTACATTATATTAAGTCTGACTTCTGTCAAATGGCCAGCTCTGTGGTGTAGTGATCAACAGCACAGCCTTCCGCGTGGGCGACTCAGGTTTGAATCTTGAGAGGGCAACCATTTCCATTTCCTAACTAGGCTTGACTAATTTTAAATGCTGCTCGTGTACAGTGTTATGTATATTGTTGCTATTATATTTTTTTTTTTCTGTCTAGCTATATTTTTGCTTATACTGTATACTGTAGTTGTTGGGTACCATGTCATGTCATTTACAATGTCAATTACATTGTGCATGAGGACGCTGTGTTGTTCGGTGCATTTGCTAAATAGACCTTGAAACTTGTAACTGAATAATACTTATTCAGTACTTTGTAGATATGCCTTTGCACTGAGCTTCGTGTCTGTTTAGGTATGCCTGTACTAGTGTTGCACACTTGGATTTGATAGAGCATAGATACGATCTTCAGGTCTCATCACAGAGGTTCAGTGTCCCGATGTTCTGGTCCAGGCTTTGGCTGGCCACTCAGTGACATTCACAGACTTTTCTTGAAGCCACTTCAGCAATGTTTTGGCAGTGGGCTGTCATCTCTCTGTTTTCCTCCATCACATTGTGTTCTTTGTCAGCTCCCTGACAGAAGCCCTTCTTTCTCAGTAACTGATGGCCAGCACAAGGAGGACTCTTAATTATTCCGAACTTCTTCCATTTAAGAATGATTGAGTCCATGGGAACTTTCAATGCCCTAGCACTTTTTCATGATCTTCTGCTCAGATCTATGCATCTACACCAATCCATCTCTGAGATGTACATAGATTTCCTTGGACTTCATGCTTAGGTTTTGCTCTGACATGCACTGTAAGGTGTGATAGCTTATGTTGCCAGGTGTGTTCCTTAATAATCTATTATTATTATTATTAGCTTGACTAGAACAAAATATGTTTACCCTGTGAAAAAGAAAAGGTATTTAAATATTTTCTTGCTTTTTCTGCCACAAATATTATTTCTGAATTTAAATTTAATCTAAAAAGTAATCATTTCTTTTTTCAAAAGTAAATGTAATTGGATGACCATGTATTTTTTGGTAATTTACTTGATAACAGCTTTAAAGGAATTTGATTGTGACTGATTATGAGTAATCATTTTCTACCCAAGCATAGAGATTCATTAGTTAGTAGTTAGTATCCACAGAGATTTAGGGAGGTCATCGGCACAAATACTTCATTGGGAAGATGCATTGACTTAATCACACTAAAACTGCACCAAAACCAAGGAGATGGAATAGCCCAGAAAGTGTAAGGAGCCCAGGGTTTGGACTTTATCATAGCACAGAAAATGTGTCCCCGAGTTTGCAAAAATATGTTATTGAATCTCTACTGAATCTATTCATAGAAGTCCAAAGCACTTCCAGAGCAATAAAACAATACATTTTGTGACAGTTCAGCAATCTGAATACTGAATAAGGAGACGTGGAAATAAAATAAATATTTTAAAAATATGCATGCGTATATATATATATATATATATATATATATATATATATATATATTTATACTTTTTGAAAGCAGTGTTGGACCAGATTGATTGAACTGTATCACATAGTGTCTCATATTAAGCAGTATCTGGACAGTATTATACTACCGGAAGTAGAATATTGCCACCATAATGGTGAGAAAAAGGCAATTAACTAATTTAGACTGGCAGAAAATTATAGCACTTAAATGTGTAGGTCTTTCCTTTAGAGAAATTGCAAAGACAGCCAAAGTGTCAGTGAGTACAGTGTCCTACTTGGAAATTGGAGGAAACTGACAAGAACAGGTCTGGCAGACCCAAATGCCAATACAGAATCTGAAGACACGTTTTTGAGAGTCCACAGCTTGTGTGATAGGCATTGCACTGGACAGCAGCTTCAAGTTCAGCTTAACACTGGTTGAAGTTATCGAGCCTTAGTGTGAAGAGAAGACTTCAAGTTGCAATTTTTGAATGTTGAGTGACATAAGAAAGCCATTGCTAAGATGTTAGATTAAAAAAAAGTGTCTGGGTCATAAAGCACCACCAGTTGACTACTGAAGACTTGAAGAAGGTTGTGTGAACCGATTAATAAAACATTTACTTCTCCAGTTCATCACACAGGGATTTTCTACAGTGGGTGAAAAGATGGTTCCTCAGGGCATGACCCCAACTATCAAACATGGAGGAGGAAGCATGATGTCTGGGGCCCTTTTCCTGGATCAAGAGTCTGCAACTTGTATAGAGTGAGTTGCACCATGAACCAAAATGGCTACTACAGCATTTTGCAGCACCATCCAAAACTATCTGGTGTACTGTATGCCTACTCAGTCAGGGGATCATCCTACCGCAGGACAATTACCCAAAACATACTTCCAGGCTTTGTCAGAACTACTTTAGAAGAAAATAGATGGTAGGCTGTGAATCATGAAATGGCCAGCACAGTCTCCACACTTAAACTGCATTGAGCTGGTTTAGGATGACCTTGGAAAGAGGGTGAATGCAAAGCAACCTACACGTGTAACACGTGAAAAACTCTGCCACAATGGGAAGAACTTTCTGAACCAGGATACATTGTTTGGTTATTTCTGCAAACGTTGGCTACTGTGATAAGTCAAAATGTCAAAATGATTAAATGATACCCACCATATCACACCAACCCTATCTGAGAAAGTTTATCAGACCCACCATATCAGTCTAACCCGATCTTAGACAGTTTATCAGACCCACCCAATCAGACCAACCCTATCTGAGACAGTTTCTCAGACCCACTGTATCAGACCAACCCTAGCTGAGACAGTTTATCAAAGTTTATAAAGCTGACCAAGTATAAAAAGTAAGAGACCACTGCACTTTTTTCTTTCCTTTCCAAAAAAGTCAAAAAGGAAGGTTGTGAGTGAAGATCAGAAGGGTTAAAATTAAGAGACCACCACATATTGATCAGTTCTGTTCCTCGCTCATAACTTTGCTTTTCAGTCATGTGAAAGGGTCTTTATAACCCCTGGGAAGTCTTTTTTATTACATATTTGGAAACATGAATACGTTATCATGAGCAATATTGACGTGTGAACCTATGTTACGAAATTACACTGAAATGTAACAATTTGAAATAATTTATTCAATAAAAAGAACAAATGCAATTTATAATGTGGACAAAATAAGTAAATCCCTAGCTTCAATAGCTTCAAAAGGTCAGGCAGGCAACGGTCAATACACAGAGAATCAGAATGACTAAGAACCAGAATCAGGCAGACTTAAAAACAGGGTCGAGAATAAACAAGCAGAAAGACTGGTCGGTACACAGGATAAAACAAATAATTAAAGAGCACTCTATTGAACGGCTTAATATGTTGTAACAAATATAAAATGATACCTGACATAGAAAAAGGTGTATCAAACTGAACTAAATAGAGAAAAACTAATAGAAACCAGTTGGGTGAACTGGTGTTTAATATTCAGGTGATTGGGAACTGGGGAGTGCACTGTGTTCAGGATATAAAACGACAACTGGGAGTGTGTCTTACAGCACAGTTGCTTTCAAGTCCCCCCATAGCATTCAGATAGGTTGGAGATCTGGGCTTTGACACGGCCATACATTGTTTTTGTCATACTTCACCTTTGACTCTGTTCAGAGCATTTTGTTTTAGTAGTTTTGGTCTTTAAACCGGTGTTGTCTGGTAAAAGTCAGTCAGGACTTGATATTTGTTAGAAAGCTGAGCCGTCTTCCTTCCTGACCTACCATGTACACCAATTTTACTCAGTGTCTTTCTGACAGTTGACTCCTGCACTTCAATATTGATTGTGGCAAGTGAGGCCTGTAGGTTCTTTGATGATGTTCTGGATCATCATGTGTTACAACAGACCTTTATAGAAGATCAAACCAGACCAAAGTTTTTATATTTATTGATGGTTGGAATCTCCTAAATTACTCCCTAATGATGTATAAATAACCATGGAGAACCCAACATGTTATGCTATGTACTGTATGTAACATAAGTAGGTGTATGGACCTATGTATACCGACTGCGTCATGGAAAGATCCACTGTCTCTGTGGTATATTTTCTTGTGTTGTGCAAAGCCTGATCTCAGTCAGAGGAAGGACTATGAAAGATAGAAATGGGTGACTTATCTCTTATCAGGTTGGAAAGCTCAGTGTTATTTGTTCATGAGAAGGTTTTACAAAATAATAAGACAATATATAGCCATAGCACCATATGCCTCAGCTTTGACCGTAGGCCAAAAGCAAATGCTAGGGCGGGGGTCAAAAGTCAGTCAGCAAGCAATCTACACCGGGAGATGTCCATGCACAGATGTCTCTACAGAGAACTAAAAGCCTGTGCTTCTACTGAAGAAAACGCTAAATAGAGCATTTTGGGGATGAAGCAAAATGTTAAAAAGGAAAAGTAATATACTTGTCTCAATAGACAGGAATTGGATATTTCAGTCTTTGCACACATACGCACACCTGCACACCCAGCTGCGCTCACCCGTGTTATGTGGATCCCGGGTCATTCAAGAGACCGCAGTCCGAGTAAAATAATTATATATAGAATGAGGTTGGTTGCTCATTCCTACAGTTCCGGGAGAGCTAAAAAAAAAATTCTGACTGTCTGTAATTATTCATGATGTGATCAGTGCATGGATATACACCCAGATGTCAACATTTCACACCACAGTTAACAGCCGTCTGTTCAGGAGGACAAGGGCTCAGACGTTAATCTGGCAGATTATGTAATTTGTTTCTTAAAACGAGTATAGGCATTATAATTTTTACATCGTACACACTCACAGTACAGTAGTCTTGAATGAGGTTTCGTTTGTAAGAGTAAAACTGACCAGAGATTCTGTTTCTGTAGCTTATGGCAGCTTGATGTACATTTACACCTACTGGATGGGTCAACATTTGGGCCTGCTTTTTACAATAGACGTCCTATTTTTATTCTATGTAGGCCTGACACATTAATATACAAAATGCATGATTGGTGCCTGTCTATGTTGGTTTATATGGTGATGCTGAACCCGACTTTAGCCAAGTAGAATGCATTTCCTTTCTCAAGGCTAGTAAAACATTCAAATAAAACTGCCCGCAGAAACTGCTCTGGGATGTGATGCATTCTTCTTTTGACAAACTGTGATAAATTCAGTACAAGACAACAGTGTTCCAAGAGGGCCACAAGATTATATTCCTACTAAGCAACACACCTGACCAATGAGTTAATTGATTAGATCTGAACAATCTTTAAATAGACTTTGGGCTTAGCTCACATGCATTGATTAATTATTACAATTTGGACTCTTAATATGTTCACTCGGCACAGCCAGAAGAGGACTGGTCATCCCTCTGAGCCTGGTTCCTTTCTATGTTTCTTCCTAAATTTCGGCCTTCATTGGAAGTTTATCCTAGCCACTGAAGTTCAACACTACTGTTGTTTGCTCCCTGGGATTTAATGACGGGTGTTTTGTCAAAGCACTTTGTGACAACTGTTGATGTGAAAAGGGCTTTATAAAATACATTTGATTGATTGATTGATTTGATTAGTTCGGCCAGTGACAGTTTTGTTTAAATCCAAAACATCTTGAGGAACTGTAAGGACTCTGGAGGGACCAGGGTTAACTACGCCGGACCTAGTCCAGCGTAGTCATCAAACAGTCATCCTCACAGCCATCTCAGAATAAGCACATCATTTTCACTTTACTGTGATGTAATGCTCTAGACATGTGTTACGAATCCCATGGCTCTAGCTGTCTAGGGTGGATGGTACAGAGACGCGTAACATAAAACTCATGCAAAGTATAGTTCTGTAAAGGAACAGTGAGAACAAAAGACAGACATCCAAAGCTACAGTCAAACATGAAATGTTTACTACAAACACACACAAAATGTGTTAGGGAAAAGGGGCTGAGCTGGACCCAAGGAATGACAGAATAAGTTTAAGAAAAAGATCTTGCCTGCCTCAAGAACCGTTTAGCTGATTACTAACCTACACAAACATACAGTGGGTGGTCCGCTCAGTTCTAACTAGTGTTTTTAGATGGTTTGTGTATGCCCAAGGGCATATTGCCCCCCAAAAAGTCCAGGTACAAACTGATATTTTTTTTTCTAGAGAACACCAAACAAAACACTATATCAATACATGAAAAAGGACAATGTGCGATTTATGCGCTAAAAATATGTGGTGTATGAATGAACAAAAGTAGTGTCAGTCAATCAAAATGCTATGTATCATGCGCTTTTGTTTATGTCAACATGTGTGATAAAGCAAGTGTTTCTGTGGCAGAAACAATTGGCTGGGTTTTTAAACCAGGGATGTGTGATGTGATTGGGTAATGGATAAAAGGTACAGATGGTACAATCTGGAGAGACCTCTGCAGTCAGAAAATGAACTGAACTCATAAAACAGTTCAGTAGTGGCTTAATGTTTTTCAGAGCTGTAGGAACCCAACCTTTTTGAGAGCTAAAATTCAAGATGTTATGCAATATACTTTTTTGCATTCAAACTGGCAAATTATTCTATTAATGGTTCATTTTAACCACACTGAGATCATATATGCACCAATCAGCCATAACATTATGACAACTGACAGGTGGAGTGAATAACACTAATAGTTTCGTTATCATGGCACCTGTCAGTGGGTGGGACATATTAGGCTGCAAGTGGATATTCTTTCCTCAGAGTTGATGTGTTAGAAGCAGGAAAAATGTGCAAGCATAATGATCTGAGAGACTGACAAGGGCCAAATTGTGATGACCAGATGACTTGGTCAGAGCATCTACAAAACTGTAGCCCTTGTGGGGTGTTCCTGGTCTGCAGTGGTCCCGTATCAAAAGTGGTCTGAGGAAGGAAAAGCGGTGAACAGGTAACAGGGTCATGGTAGTCCAGGCTCATTGATGCACGTGGTTCTTGTGTAGACAGTGTGATGCTTTGAGCAATGTTCTGCTGGGAAACGTAGGGTCCTGCTATTCATGTGGATGTTAGTTTGACACCTACCACCTACCTGAGCACCCTTTCATGGCAATGGTATTTCCTGATGGCATCGGTCTCTCTCAGCAGAATAATCCGCTGTCCCACAAAGCAAAAATGGTTCAGCAATGGTTTGAGGAAAACAACAACAAGTTAAAGATCTTGAGTTGGCCTCCAAATTCCCCAGATCTTAATCCAATTGCACAATGAGCGCAACGGGGAGACAACAACAAGCCAGGGACTCTGCCCCCGAATGGCATTGGAGGGAGGGCATCCCAGTGGCGATGAGAGCCCACCTGGCAAGACAGCAAGGGTGGACAATATCAGGCCTTTCCATTAACCTTCTCACTCCTATTTTCTGTGTACCAGGGAGCAAGTTTCTTGATTCGCGAACCTGGAAGAATCTCAAGAAATCTATTTATAGTCTGAGAATTTTTATTACTGCTTTTAAAAATCATAGTTTAGGGTGCAAGGGGGTTACTTGTTTAAACGGTAAATCTAATAAGACTGTGATCCTATATTCCAGGATTATAATAAATATTAGATCTCCAATATCTTGTTGGACACTGAGTGAATTATATCTTCAAAAGCTTTTGGAAGAGGGTTAGTAGATCTTTCCATATGAATATTGAAATAATCAAAAATGTGAATACTATCTGCCATGACTACAAGGTTAGACAAGAATTCAGGAACCTCTTTGAGGAACGTTGTATATGGCCCGGGAGGCCTGTAAGTAGTTGCTATGTAAAACGATTTATCAGCCTGGTTAACTTTCATGAGTAAAACTTCAAATTAATGAAAAGCAGTGATGTGTTTAAATGTAAAATTATATTTACTGTCATAGATATTAGCAACACTTTTTACGACGTGTGGGGGATATGATTACTATTATAGCCAGGGGGAGAGGCCTCATTTAGGGCAGTATATTCATCAGGCCTTAACCATTTTTCACACAAGCCAATAACATACAGTTTATGATCAGTAATTAATTCCTTTACTGCAATTGCCTTTGAAGTTTGGGACCTAACATTAAGGATTGGAATTTTAAGATGGGAGACAATACAATCATTTTTATTAATGACCGAGGTGGAGGAAGGCTTTATATTTTATGGTTGCTATTGTTAGCACTACCTTGTTTAACTTTTCTCAGCCAGGAATTAGTCTAAATTTCAATACGCAAAACTGCACTAACTGCTCTGTTCATGCTATCGACAGACTCCACTATGCTAGCAGGCTGGCTCACCTAAGACGGTGGGGAAAACCTGTTGAAAATCTGTCAGCTGTAGCAGCACCCCAGGTTTAACTGGACGGTGGAATTTCTTCCCAGTGACAAAGAGAAAGTTCTTGCCCGGCTGCAGGATCTTCCTGGTGGCACAAACAGGGCTTTATTTGTTTCTAACATGATCTTTCTCAGATATTTGCGTCTAAAGCCGAGCCTCTAACACGGCTATCTTAACCTGAAGAAGTTAGTTCTCCTTCAAGTTGAAATGACATCAACCACAATGAGAAGGCATAATGGTACGTAGCATTGTGTGTTCAGGGGTGAGTAGCTCCATTTGATATGCCCAAATAGAGTCCTGTGTAGAACGGTAGGGAAGAAATCAACAAATAAAAATAATACTTTTGTAAAATTGTAAAGAAACATTTAACTGCTTAGTTCAAGAATGTAACCACTCAGCAGTAGATCCTCGATCCACGCAGTAGATAAACATCACACAGAAAATGACAGTGAAATTTGCATTTACTGCTATAGTGCAGCGCCAGTTTAGTAGGGCAAAGCTAGGACAGAAGACAAGATAAAACCAGAGGGCATCTATTTCACTATAACACAAGTAAGAATGGAGAAAAGAACAACAAGAAGACCCTGATGTTGTTTTAGTCCCACATTAAGTTCCTTCTCACCTCTAGGTTAGCTTTTTATCCTCCTTTTTAAGACGTCCAGATTTTCTTCATGAGAGGCATGTCCGGAGGGGTGGAGCTGCCCTTCCTGCTGCCTCTCGAAGGTATCAGCCACCTGCCGTACTCGCCCTGTGAACACCCTCCTTGCTCTGGCTCGTACCGGCCATCTCCCGGTGTGTGCTCTCCAGGGTCCTGAAGTTCCGTGGCCAGCGTTCCCCCTGGCAGGATGGGGACCGGCGCTCCACACCAGGTGCTGCAGAACGCATGCATGACATGGCTAAACGGATTGGACAAAATCTAAGGACCAATAGGAAGTGTGTTTTTTACCCATTGTACACCAGTGGTACTTAGTTTAGTTAGATATGGAAACGTCCATGAACTACACAGCAACTTGGACAGTTGATGGTTGTCTTACAGCTGGGTGAGCATTTGCTTCAGAATTTATTATATGCATTTAAGTTGTAGGTAGTGTGTTTTGCACTTTGGTTTAGGCATTGACTCTCTATTGGCTAAGGTTATGGAGCAAGAAAGAGAGGAGTACTGTAGCATCTGACTATATAATGAAAGGTTTGTTTGTAGTCAAATGTCATGCATACTGTATTTTGAAAGCTCCTGTTGTGTGTGTATGAGTGGTTTCATCAATCATGTTTTTGCCCACAAGTGGGTATTTTGCATACTATGGGTAAGGCCTCTTGACTGGCTGAGATGTGAGAAAAGGTCAAATTATGACCCATAACACATAAAGCAAAAATGTATTATGTTTGCAGTGACAGAGCATTGATTTATTTCTATATATTTTCAGTAGTCCACAAAGTTGTGATGTAACTTTCAATTATTCTCCATCTTGCTGTTCGTAAGTCAGAGAGGTTTGACAGACAGACCAACTTATAGTCAGGGAAGTGTAGGCACCAAAACACATTTAGAAAATTGGATGTTGTTCCCACTTAAGATTAAGTACAATGCTGTGTGGTATCTTGTGACAATCCTAGTTGGATTTTGGGGCGTGACTGTGAGCCGACTCACAGGCCAATATTGGACCAATATTAGCTTTTCTGTGATGAAGCCATGGGGGAGGTCAGGATTTTAATCCTCTGAGCTCTCTATGGCTTAGTTGTTCTTCCTGCCACTCCAATGCCTATTTATGAGGCATTCAAATTGTATTGTGGATCACAGAGTTGCGCAAACCTGCTTTTGACAAGTTGCAGTGGGATTAGATGATTAATTTGTCACACTATTTACTTGAGTAGTTTCCATAGAACTGAAAGTACCATCCAAGTTATGTCAAGGATCTGTAGTAAAATAGTTGTTCTCCTCTCTGCTCCCAAAGAAAAATATTATTTTACGCTGTGTGCACAATTATTAGGGAAATCATATTTCTCAAGATTTATATTATTGTTTAACAATCACAATGCTTTATGTCAATCCAAAATATAATTGAACCTTAAACTTGAATGTTAAACAAAAAGTAAAAGAAAAAAAGTTTCATCTTTCTCAGGGTATTACATCAGAAGGCAGAATTATTAGGCAGCAATTGTGGTGCCGGATTATAACGCAACTAATTAAAAAAATATATTTTCCCATCTCATCTTAAGTGTAACAAATGAGTAACACACAATGACAATGAATTAAAAGTTCTCCCGCTTAAAAAGATGATTGAGGCCTGTAATTTTCAGCATAGGCACACTTCAACTATGAGAGACAAAATGAGAAAAATAATCCAGAGAATCACATTGTAGGATTTTTTATGAATTCATTGGTAAATTCCTCTGTAAAATAAGTATTAGGTCACCTACAAACAAGCAAGATTTCTGGCACTCAAAGACCTGTAACTTCTTCTTTAAGAGGCTCCTCTGTCCTCCACTTGTTACCTGCATTTATGGCACCTGTTTGAACTTTTTATCAGTATAAAAGACATCTGTCCACAACCTCAAACAGACACACTCCAAACTTAACTATTGGCAAGGCCAAAGAGCTGTCAATGGACACCAGAAACAAAATTGTAGACCTGCACCAGGCTGGGAAGACTGAATCTGCAGTAGGTAAACAGCTTGTAATGAAGAATTACAAGAAAATTGAAGACATACAACCCCTCTGATAATCTCCCTCAATCCGGGACTCCACGCAAGATCTCACCCGTGGGGTCAATATGATCACAAGAACGGTGAGCAAAAATCCCAGAACCACACGGGGGGACCTAGTGAATGACCTGCAGGGAGCTGGGACCAAAGTAACAAAGGCTACCATCAGTAACACATTACGTCGCCAGGGACTCAAATCCTGCAGTGCCAGACGTGTCCCCCTGCTTAAGCCAGTACATGTCCAGGCCCGTCTGAGGTTTGCTAGAGAGCATTTGGAGGATCCAGAAGAGGATTGGGAGAATGTCATAGGGTCAGATGAAACCAAAATAGAACTTTTTGGTAAAAACTCAAGTCATCATGTTTGGAGGAGAAAGAATGCTGAGTTGCATCCAAAGAACACCATACCTACTGTGAAGCATGGGGGTGGAAACATCATGCTTTGGGGCTGTTTTTCTGCAAAGGGCCCTGGACTACTGATCCGTGTAAAGGAAAGAATGAATGGGGCCATGTATCGTGAGATTTTGAGTGAACACCTCCTTCCATTAGCAAAGGCATTGACGATGAAACATGGCTGGGTCTTTAAGCATGACAATGATCCCAAACACCCCACCCGAGCAATGAAGGAGTGGCTTCGTAAGAGTAAGTTGAAAGTCTGTGTTGCCCAGCGACTGCCCCATAATATCATTGCTCTAGAGGAGATCTGCATGGAGGAATGGGCCAAAATACCAGAAACAGCGTGTGAAAACCTTATGAAGACTTACAGAAAACGTTTGACCTCT
>JACXGJ010008910.1:0-17746 GCA_016801105.1 Esox niger
AGGTGGGTTTATAATACACGGGTACTCTGGTGTATGAGAGGGGGAGGTGGGTATATAATACACGGGTACTCTGGTGTATGAGAGAGGGAGAGGTGGGTTTATAATACACGGGTACTCAGGTGTATGAGAGGGCAAGGTGGGTTTGGACGGTAGAGATCAGCTGTCATGGGTAAACGCATAGCAGGTGGGTCTGAAAAGGGGTCCAGAGAAATAACACGGCAATGGAGCTGATTTGCAGCGTTGTAGCATTTTAACTACGCCTGACCTTTTCCCAACCTTGCAAGGGTGGGGGCGGTGGGTTCAGAGGTCAGGGGTTACCTTGGTCCAGAGGGTTAAGATCGTGTGTGAGGCTGGGAGACGTAGGTATGGCCTCCTCTTCCTCCATCTCCTCTTCTTCTAGGGGGGGTTCAACACTGGGCCTCTCCTGCCGAGATGAGTAAATGAACTGGGCCGCTGCGCAGACAGGAGAACACAACAACAAAACACTCAGGAGCCAATCACAGTATGAGGGAACGCATACTTTTATCACTGCACCCTATTCACTACGTAGTTCTCTACTTCAAACCAATGCAATTACCACCCAAGATAAGATATTTCACACTGCCCCTGAGCAGTGGATGTACCTGAGTTATTCCTGTAACTCATTCTGGAAAAACGTCATGAACATTCACTATATGAGCATAGCAGCCTGTTCTCTGCGTAATGTTTCCTGTTTGTATGGTGTGGTGTGACGGACCTGTAGCAGGCGAAATGCAATAGTCGTCATCCACAGACTGTCCATACACGTCATCATCATCAAAATCTGCAGACAAGACACAATAAACAGTAGCATTTTTCACACAATAGAGAAAGAGAGTGTGTGTGCGATTTCTGATGGCCGTCAATGCATTGTCAGCAAGTCCTCCCGATTGAAAAAAATAATTAAATATGCAGGTTAAAATTGAATGTAACGAGCTAGCCGTGAGTAGCGCCCGACATTTCACTAGACCAATTATCTGTATCTGATCTAGGTGGGTAAAATGCTACATTTGTGTTAATTAGCTCAAGTTACCAACCATAACAATCGTGGCAACTGAACACAGCTGCAGGCTAGCTAGCTACAGGTAACTATCTAGTTAGCCTCGTGTGGTCAGCAACACTGTCACCGGTTAAATATATTTAAAGTTAGCTAGTTGAACCATAACATTGACAGGTCGCAAACATAGCTTTTATAACTAGCTAGTTGAGCTGATTAGCAAGATGCTAAAGGTTGACCTCGTGGCACCCATTTCAGGTGACAGCCAGTGAACACAGTCCTAATGGGACACGACAGCAATAATTACACGATTAACAAGTTAGCAGCCTAGCTAGCCGGGTAGCTAGCTAACAAGTTCAGGCCTCGCACCTAAGTGTCTAAAACTAGAACTACCACATTTACAAAACCTAACCTTCATCGTAGTTGTAGCCTCTGACATTTCTGTGCCGAGACATGTCGGTTAATAAATTAAACGTGTCCTTTCGGCACCAGTAGATATGGTATTCGGCTCAAAGGCAGTTAGGTTGAATAGTCTCACTTTCCGATAGCCATATTTGCGCAGATACAGAGACACACTTCTGCGCAGACTCAGTAGAGTAGAGCACTCACGTTGAACTGCTCAGGACCACGCAGAATTCTACACAGACCTTGGGTCTAGTTAGGTTACGCAAATCTTAACAGAAGATAATGCATAAAACTGACATAATAAAACACTCGACAGAGATAAGTTCTCAATAGAACATTTGAATACAAAAAAGAAACCTTTGAATGTTGTGTTCTACCCAAAGAAATATGTATTTTAACTACTTGTTTTTTCAGTGTTTCCAAAAATATTGTATTTACTTATCAATTATTTCAAGATCTCTCATTTTTATTCCGTTTATGAAACTTCAACGGAAACCCCCATGTCTGGGAAGGTAGTTTTTTAGTAGGCTACTATGGCAATCTCTCCCTGCTGCTTCAGCTCGTGTTAGTGGAAACTAATCAGGCTGTTGCCTGCCCCTAATATCCATCCTCCCACTGCTTCTGTGGGCTGAATGCTGAAGTATGATGGTAATCCTCGTCTTAACTATTGTGGTGATGCTGATAATGAAGAAATGAGGACATTAATGAGGGTTATAATGTTAAATGCTAATTTACTGCTACTGAATAATCAGCAAGCCCTACAATTTTACTGTAGCTAGGTATGCAGCGGGCTTGAACCTCATGGAGGGGACATCAAACTTACATAAACCTGCCATTTCAGGAAACGTAAAACCCATCAGTCAACAATGTACAATGGATTAGAATGAAGATTGTCTGATGTAGGTTTCCGGGTCCGTCTGTCCAACTGAGGTGTCCCCCTCCCTGAAACAGAAACACCCCACTACCACCACCTCCTTTTTGATCTGCCTCCACAGCCTGTCAGCTGTGGAAAACCCTATCCAAGTCCTTCCACTACCAGGACTCTAATAAAATGTGATGTGCTTTATAGCAGTAGTTTGTGGTTATGCATTTGAACAGTCTGATATGTTTAAAAGGCAGTCAGGCCAAGATAAGGATTTGAGAAATGGGTTTTCATTCAAACCGGGTCGCAAGCTGTGCGTGGAAAGTGTATGACACCATTACCACACACACAGACACACACACATGCAAGCACAAAACCTCCAAACCCAGACCCACCTGTGTTCTTGAAGTGTGTGTGCACCCCCCCGTGCATTCCACCCAACGCCCCCGGACACACACACACACATTCAAAGGTCATGCCCTGTTTTTTTTCAAAGCATTATTATGTTTATGATCATATGTTTTCAAATCATCCAAAATAAATCAACTACAAAGAAACAGACATTTTAAAAAGTACTGAAATCAACTTGGTGCTGGTGCTGGGTCAAGGAATGGGTTGGTCCTGGCTCAAGGTCTGGTTTTTTCCTGGGTCAAGGACTGGGTTGGTCCTGGCTCAAGTTTTTGGTTTGTCCTGAGTCAAGGTCTGAGTTTGTCCTGGGTCAAGGACTGGGTTTATCCTGGATCAAGGTCAAGTTGGTATTGGGTCAAGTCTGGGTTGGTCCTGGTTCAAGGTCTCGGTTTGTCCTGGGTCAAGGTCTGGGTTGGTCCTGATACTGGGTCAAGTACAATATTGATAGGACATACAGTGGATGTAAAAGTCTACAAACCACTGTTAAAATGCCAGGTTTTGTGATGTAAATTTTTTTGACAAAGATAAATCATGTCAGAACTTTTTCCAACTTTAATGTGACCTATAATGTAAACAATTCAATAAAAAAAAAACTGAAATCTTTGAGGGGGGGGAAATAACCTGGTTGCATAAGTGTGCACACCCTTAAACTAATACTTTGTTGAAGCACCTTTTGATTTTATTACAGCACTCAGTCTTTTTGGGTAGGAGTCTATTAGCATGGCACATCTTGACATGACAATGTTTGTCCACTCTTCTTGGCAGAAGCGCTCCAAATCTGTCAGATTGCAAGGACATCTGTGCACAGCCCTCTTCAGATCACCCCACAGATGTTCAATTGGATTCAGGTCTGGCTGGGCCATTCCAAAATGTTCATAATTTTCTGGTGAAGCCATGCTTTTGTGGATTTGGATGTGTGCTTTGGGTCATTGTCGTGCTGAAAGATGAACTTCCTCTTTGTCCCATTCTTTTACATCATAAATACCTGGCATTTTAACAGGGGAGTGTAGACTTTTTCTATCCACTGTATGTACCACGTGAACAGCCCAGGTTCATAGGCTGTGGAACATAGGCCAGGGTCTGCATCCAAAATGGCTACTAGGTTGTGACACAAATGGCTTTCCTACAACAAATGGCTTTTCCCCAATGCTCCTGGTCAAAACTAATGCACTACATCGTGAAGAGGGCGCCATTTGGGGAACATATGAAACACGAGAGTCTACAGTGAATGGCTAAATATAGTACATAGATCACAAGCACCTGGTTAGGTAATGCTGGAAACCTTTTTAAATAAACCAGCTTCGATTCCATGTGACAGTTTGTCATAATGTAGCCTAGATAGAGAGAGGAATGTTGTGAGAAAGAAAGACAAAGGGAGAGAGAGACCAACATTAAAAGGAGAGAAGAGAAACTAAGCAGAGATTGATCTGACAGACGGAAACATGATGTCATTCAGAGAGATGTTAACAGTCAGGTGCCCCAGGACCAACCTCGGTTTAGGGTGTGTGTTCTGAGTGGGAGGAGGGCTCCCCCCTCAAGTCAATTTCCTGTATTTTGATGAGGTGGAGCGCTGCGTGCACACATGCCTGCACACACAATCCTACAAAAGGGGGTCACGCAGGTGACAGAGACAGAAATCTGTCAAAAAGTACAACTCAAAAATGTTTCTAGGATGACATTTAAAACATAAAAAGTATGGTGACAGAGAGGCTATATCATGACAACAGTGTTACGCCTCACTAAACGTCTCCATTCGCATGTTGTGTTAATCTACATCTTCTGTACAATTCAGTTAACATTTCAGATCATAAGTACCATTAGATAAGTTAACATGGACGTGGATCTTCTAGATGGGGCAGTAGGCAATACAAATGGGTCAGATTCATCCTGGAAGTGGGGAGGCCTGGTCAGCAAGGTTTTCCTGATGTCAGCGCCTCTATATGCATCTCCGTCAGGTGAGTCGTGTGGCTGCTGATCTGAGCCAGGATGGCAGTGCATGTGACCTCACACTCATCGCCTCACGTGACAATCTGGGAGATAGCTGATCCAATTCTACCCACTAGGGTTCTGCCTGGTGGGGTTCTCTCTCCCCACTAGAGTTCTGCCTGGTGGGTTTCTCTCTCCCCATTAGGGTTCTGCCTGGTGGGGTTCTGCCTGATTGTGGCTGAGTCACTGGCATACTTTCATTGACCAATACCATCCGTATAAAGGTGTGTCACCTCAGACTTTTCGGCGGACCCTATGAGGCCATTTTATCCCTACTGGGGCTTGTGATGTGGGCGAGAACTGCATTGTCTCAGGGTGGTTGGTGGTCAAGGACCCCTTTGGTGGTCAGAGGCTATGGTGGAAAAATGGGTGGAGCTTTTTCCTGCCTGGTTGGCTCTGTCCTGGGGTATCTTTGGATGGGGCCATAGTGTCCCCGAACCCCCGCTGTGCCAAACCCCAGTATCTACACAACCATGCTGCAATAGTCTGTGGCTACAGGTCTACAGTCAGACTGTCCTGTCTTATCTGGTGTCCTGTTGGGTCTACCACATACTTCCTGTAATTCCTCTGGTCTCCTCCTGGGTCAAAGGAGCCCCTCAGCCTGAGGACTTCCTGGTCTGACGACATCTCACTGTGATTGACCAAAGTCCTCCAGGTCGTGTTGCTGATCTAGATTCTTCCTAATGACTACATTGATTAACAGTGTGACCTTAAGAGGTTGTGTACTCTTATGATTTCAGAAAAAAAACTGGATGGCAGTCAGAGCCTGAATCCTCTCTATGTTTCTTCCAACATTCTGCCCTTTGATGTTTTTCAATGCCAAATGTACTGCTATTTGGGGGTTTCAGGTCTCTTTATTAGCATTTGTAAACAAATACTGATGTCAAAGGGTCTTTATCAAATAGATTTGATCGACTGATTGAGAGGGGTTGAGAGAGAGGGAAAGAGAGGGAGACAGAATGAGAGAAAGATGGAGAGCGACAGACAGATATAAAAGTTGGGTGGAAAAGGAGAGAGAGGGAGAAAGCAAGAGGACAATTCTGTGTAGAACAGGGGGAGGAGGAAGCTTTTGCATAATGCCCCAGGGCACTGGTGAGAGAAAAAGAGGGTGGGAGAAAGATTCAGTTTAACTATGTAGAATTGTGTTATAAGTTCTGCAGACTTTCTACCTGGTAATAGTTGTTTGAATTCACAGTAGTATTTTTATTTTAAATATCTGAAACACAGAAGGAAAATCTTGGGTACATGCAGACTTCTATTTATGCAAACTATTTTTAATTGTTCAATCAACATTCAAGATCCATTCATAACCTCCTCCAAAGCACCAGTTCAGTTTCATTGCTCTAAATAATACAGACATAAATATCCTGTGAGCTTAGTCTCACTGCCATATGGTTTTGACCACACAGTACTAGTTCCTGACGTGTATACGGGCCCCATCTTTACTATTATTAGCTGACTGTCTTGGTCCAATCAGCCGCAACAGGGGAACCTACCAAACCTGTTGTCTGATTGTCGCAGCCTTCCAAACCCACTTCAGTGTGATGCATCCACTTAATCATCTTGTGGCACATTGATGCCAGCATGCTGGTACCGGATGACCGGACTTTTCTGATGGGACTCATCCTCTGGTCTGACAGAGATGCTTGTGGGTTTAGCAAACCATGTTTTCCTCACACAGTCCAATCTTCTGACAGCTCCACAGTTCAGCAAAGTCGTATTCAAATTGCCCACCTGAGCACACAATGCTTTGCAAAGGGGGGCTGCCTTGACAATGGTTGCATTAACCTGTCCAATCGCGCACATGCAAATGACCCCTGAACACACACACATGCACGCACACACACGCACGCACACAACACTTAGACATTTTTTGGCCTGTCTTGTGCTGCTCCTCTGACATGTACCACTGTCTGACATATATTCACTCAAACCAATCTGCTGGGAAGGTTCTTATTCACACAAAGGAGCCATTGACTTTAACTCCGTTTTCTTCTCACCTTGTCAGCTCAGGGATTTGAACCGGCCACCATCCATTTATTGGCCTCATGCTCTAGACCAGTAGGCCTGTGTTGATTTGCAATCATAGAAATATACTACATAGAGCAAACATAACCATAGACTGGATATAGGATAAGGAGATGGTTGGATCATATTTCTTCGGAGCAGCCCTGGTCCTTCTGTGATGGATTTGCATAGCAGGCCTGCTCTTTCACTGATTTGGCTTATCAGGGAGTTAACTCAGGAGTGTCTTTCTCACTGTGTGTGTGTGTGTGTGTGTGTGTGTGTGTGTGGTATTTGCTTTATCAAGATGTAGCCTAGTTTTGACTACTGCCCTCTAGGGAAAAGATAGACACACATACACACACTTAAGTCAATTGAAAACCATACCTGTGTGTGTGTCTGTGTGTGTGTGTGTGTGTGTGTGTGTGTGTGTGTGCACGCGCGTCTTAGCGCGAGGGGTAAATGTAACCCTGAAATTGTCATGAGTAATATGAGCATTATTTTTATTTTATAGGCTGCATTTACATAATTCTGTTGAATTATTCCAGTAACCTAAATCTTTAATTATCCTAACAAAATATTACATAATTATAAATAATTAATTAATGTCTCCGTCTAGTTTGAGGCAAGAGGAGTAGTTTTACCAGTGGTTGTTAGTGTTAGCGCAGTTATTAGAAGTAAGGAACAAGTGGCATGTTAGCTGTTTTCTTAGTCACCTACCCATTGCATCATGGTAATGATAATTATGCATCCATTTTGAACTTAAAAAATATTTATACATTGCACTGATTCTTGAAAATTTTATAAATGCCCCAAAAAGTATGGATGGTTACCCTTGTCCGGTATATTAATTACTTGAGTGGTTACAGTCCACTTAACCTGCCCCATCCCTGTGTTTACCAAAACAAAAGCAGTAAAAACGCTTTGTTATTGTTTCAACTGTGGATTGCAACTATAAATATTTCCCCTCCCTTGATGTCAAATAAGCTTTCTCTCTCTATTATAAATCCCTCCAATATGAATGATTCACAGGTTCACTACAAAACGCGCGCGCTGTCCGGTCCACTCCAAGCCGTGTGAAACAATAACACAGCTCTTTTCTTTCTTGGAGCGCCTCGCGCAGCGTTCCTGTTCATTTGTTTGGTGTGTTGCCCCCATCACGTGAGGATGAGTGCCCGCGGACAATAGCGCGTTTTGGGGTGACAGTAATTGTAAGTGACGGACACCATGCGATAGCGTACGGGAAGAACAATCACCACGAGAAGACATATGAATAGTCTACATATAAACCAGCTCCCAAAGGACTATTAACGCTTCTCCCGTTCCCCTTCCTCTCTACGCTTCCTCTCCCATCTCGATATTGAATGGACGGGGCATGAGATGAGATTATGGGTCTATGGAAAGTAATTATGATAATGTAGCCTAATAAATATACTTAATAGGCTATCATGTTTTGTGTTTATGAGTAAACTGGTTGCCCCAGACAGACCGGCTTTTTAAAATTGATAACAAAAACAATAATTTAGAAGACTCACGAAGCCCACAATATCCACGAAGTGACGTGAACACAAGCCGTCATGTTGCCAGATTGATAATGAAATAATAAGACTCGCTTACAACCAAGAAAAAGTAATTTCACCAATATGAGTATATGAGATAAGTGACATTTATGTTGACCTGAATAAATCAACTCTCACTTTCCTCTCCACATGACACAAAAAACAACTGCGCTGTATTGGTTGTACAGCGGTTCAAAACTCACTGATAATTTAAGGTCTTATAAGTAGGCTACTAGAAAGTTGTAAAGACGTTGGTTTGTTGTGAACACAACCAAAAAACATTTGTATCCTTGTTTCTAACACAGCAGAGCAGCAGCCAAGCAACAGGTAGCCTTGCGAGGAGAGCAACAAGCATGCCAGCGTAGCACCCGCGGTCCACGCCTCTGCCAATACTTTAATTCCAGAGTTGTTTACATTGTCCTCAGATACAATAACCCCCTCTCCCCACCTTCTGCTTTTTCTCTTCAATAAAAAAACGAGAAGTAACCTCTTGTAAAAGTAAGTGAGAAAGTTTAGCGCGATGCAGGGTACAAAAACGCGCCTTGGCTGATGTGTTAAACTATGTCAAAGCGTCCCGAAGCGCGCTTGCGCAGGTTGTGCAGTGTCTTGCTGAGCGCGAAACTAAGCGGGTTGCCAGAAGAGGAGGAGGGGCCTAGTTTAGACTCGTGGCTGTCCGCTGTTTACAAGGCTGTACACTTTTTAATGTCAACCTGCTCCTTCCCTATCAGACAGGAGAGATATATCCAGAACGAAACGGCACAGTGTAGAGGTCACACGGAGACAGAGCCGCTCTGCACAAGCATGGCTAGGCGGCCGAGACACAGGTAGGATTACCGTTATAGGCCTGCTGTTCAGGGGCCGTCAATGTGCTTTTAAATCGATTATCAATTCATTTTTTATCTGTCTTCCATTCAGAACGTGCCGCGTAAAAAAAAAATTGGGGGACGATTCAATTGGATTTTCGCAGTTTTGGTTTGTTTAAAAACTTTAAAATGCAAATATATGAGTAGATATCTCCACATATCTGAGAATGTTGCTGTGAGAGACTGTATCCGTGTGCGGGTCTGTGGTGTTTTTGTGCGGCGCGCAGATGACAGGTGGTCTTGGTCTACTGGCATGTGTTCCTCCTCGCGCTCCCTCACTGCTGTCACTGTTTGGAGAGAGCTCGTGTTATGGTCGTTGGCTCTTGTTTAACTCGTGGTTCAGTGAAATCTCATTAATTCCGGGCGGCAGGTGTGTGAGTCGGTCCTCAGCCGGCTCCGCACGAAATGTAAAGTTGTTGGTTCCTCATGAAATGGATTTCGGGGTGGCTGGTGACACCACGGTTTCAGTGTGAGACATCGGTCATCTCTGAAATAAGGCGGGTTGGCGCTGTGTGTGACCCTACGCTTGTGGTCTTTTGCCTACAAGTTGGAAAGCGTACAAGGTGTGTGTAAGTGGATGTATGGCCGGGTTTTTTAACAGCTGGCATAGTTCATAAAACATTTCAGCTTAATGTTGGTGTTTCCCACTCATGGTTTTACTAACTGAAAGTAACCAACACAAGTTCCAGGTGCGTTACACGAACTTCTGTAACGAAGTTCTGCAAAAAAACAAAAATAATTTGGGAGGAAAAGTAAAGCATTTAATAAAATATCGCAGCGTTTAAATATTTTCAATTCTAATATAATTTATGTGACATTGGCCGTTTGTTCAGTCATTCAGTTATCCGCCACGCGACTGTGTTAGCTAATTAAATCCGCAAATGGAGAGCGCGAGAGTCTTTTCGGTGCCTGTCTGGCGCATTTGTTCACTATAGTGCGGTGATATTGTGATGTTAATGAACTTATGATAGACTTACCGAGCCCACTTTAAACATATTGTAGGTCTAGGTGTGTTGAATATACTTGCGTTGTTTAGATTAGCATATTCATAATGTCTTATCTATAGACTTACGTGACTAAACTCTGGAATATTTGTGTTCTGTGCCTGAGGAACAATGTTTTGCCTTGTATCAGAGATTTGTGCAATTTATTAAAAAAACGAGAATTAATTCATTTAATTGTACTACTTTCTTCGACTTCTGCTGGGATTGAATAATTGTTATTATTCAATATTCACCAATCAATGTTAAAATAACAACATAAAGTGATAACATGTGAGAGTCAGCCTTGAATTCACATGGATATTTACATGATTATCTCCTTTCTATGTGAATTAGGTTGAGTTGGTATTGAGAAACAGTTGGTCTCAGTTGATATAATAATTTTCCAATGAACATGAAAAAAGTAATCTTTTGCATCAAAGATTGTCAATAAATGTAATAAGGAGAGTTAAAAGTGATCTCTCTTTTACAAAAGAGTTGTCAAAACACACACAAAGACACATACACGATCATTAACACACACATTTAAATACACACTGGGTTCACCTGTTCCACTGTCACACAAAGAAGTTCTCTACCTTCCACGTTGGTCTGGTGCTGGACTCTGATTGGCTCTGGGGTGTAGGAGATTGTGTGTGCTAATTGGACAATGCTTGATGCAGGTCTGAACACGCCTGGTGTCATGTTAATATGATCAGATGTACCTGCCATGCCGGATCACCTGGGGTTTCTGTGGAAACCAAAAACACCAGAACCAGTTTGTCAAAGTTGCTGTGCCTGTGTGGAGTGTGTGTGTCTTTGTGTGGAGTGTGTGTGTCTTTGTGTGGAGTGTGTGTGTCTTTGTGTGGAGTGTGTGTGTCTTTGTGTGGGTGTGTGTGTCTTTGTGTGGAGTGTGTGTTACACTGCTAGAATGACTTATTATGTCACCATGGTTAACTCATTCTGCCTCTCACTTTGTATGATTAGGCCCAGATGTGACACCTTATTCATTGCATAGTACAAAACTTTAGACCAGAGCCCTAGCACCCAATGCATATATAGTACAGTGCTTTAGACCTGAGCCCTATTACCCTATTCCATATTTAGTACACTGCTTTAGACCGCATCCCAGCCCCAAATTCCCTATATAATTCACAACTTTTAACCAGAGTCCTAGCACCATATTCCATATATAGTGCACAGCTTTAGACCAGAGTTCTAGCACCCTATTCCATATAAAGTACACCACTTTACACCAGAGCCCTAGCACCCTATTCCATATATAGTACACTACTTTAGACCAGAGCCCTAGCACCCTATTCCATATATAGTACACCACTTTAGACCGGAGTCCGAGCACCCTATTCCCTATATAGTGAACAAACAGTAGACCTCTGAATAGTTTTGTGTTGACACAGTGATGATGAAATTCACACTTTGTCACTGATGAACAGACCTATATGAACAATCTCCTTATTCCACCTTCCCACTGAATCTGTACTTTTTGGTGCTAGCAAATCTTGTGAACCTCAAATTCAAACCTCTCTTTATTTCCCCTCTGTCTCTCCACGCCCCTCTCTCCCCCCCTCTCTCTTGCCAGTGTTTACAGCAGTGATGAAGATGAAGATGACATGGAGCTCTATGAACATGACTATGATGGTCCTCTGGCCAAGGCCGGCAAACGCAATCTAGGAAAAACACGCTGGACACGAGAAGAGGTACACACACACACACACACATTCTGTTTGTTGTTTGTTTACGTGTATACGTTTTGTTGTTTAGCTTTAGTTTTTTGGAGTTTGCTTGCTGAAAGTATGTTTGTTGTTGACAGGATGAGAAGTTGAAGAAGTTGGTGGAGCACCATGGATCAGAGGACTGGAAACTCATTGCTAGTTTTCTACCTGTAAGAACCCCACCCCAAAAACACACACACACACACACACACACACTCACACACACACAAAACACATACACACAAAACACACACACACACACACACACACATACACACACAAAACACATACACACATATATATATATACACACACACACATACACACACACACACAAAACACACACTCACACAAAACACACACCCACACAAAACACACACACACACACAACACATGCACACTGAAAGCACACACACACAACACACAGACAAGACACACACACACAACAACACACAAGACACACAGAAAACCCACACTGTCTTGCTGGCATCAGTCAAGAGATCGAACCATGTGGGTCATTTGGTGTCCAGGCAGTCATTGTTCTGCTGGGTCCCTTCCAACAGAACCGTACAGATGTCCAGTGCCAGCACCGTTGGCAGAAGGTTCTCAACCCGGAACTCATCAAAGGACCCTGGACCAAGGAAGAGGATCAGAGGGTAAGAACCTTACAGAAACCTGAGGAGAACCTTTTACCACCTTTCACAATGTTGAAGGATACTTTATGGAAAGTATATCACACAATTTTGTGCAGAACCAGTTCCTGTAATGGACTAGAAGTGTGGGGATGGTGTCTTATTACGGACTAGACCTTTAGGGACTGTGTCCTATAATGGAAACAGCCTAGTCTTTAATCAGAAGTGCTATCGCCCTGTAATGGACATTTCCTAAAATCACATCATTATCAGAACACAGAGTCATTATATTTCCTAGTGATTAGTATGGACTAACAGTGGAAATTCCCTCCCTAACATCAGCAGGTCTCTGAATTGTAGTGAAAGATAGAGAGATGGCCAAATATAGAGAGATGGAGAAAGATAGAGAGATGGCCAAATATAGAGAGATGGAGAAAGATAGAGAGATGGCAAAATATAGAGAGATGGCCAAAGATAGAGAGATGTAGAAGGAAAACAGATGGAGAAAAGTGAAATGGGGGTGAAGTTGCTATGAAGCATTGTTTTCTTTTGGATTGTTCCTGGAAGTGGACAACAGAAAATATATGTGTCTTCTCTCTCCACCTCCTCCAACCTCCACCTCGACCTTCTCCACCTCCATCCTCTCTCCACCTCCTCCAACCTCCACCTCGACCTTCTCCACCTCCATCCTCTCTCCACCTCTCAAACCTCCACCTCGACCTTTTCCTCCTCTATCCTCTCTCTGCCTTCTCTATCCTCTCTCCTCCACCTCTATCATTTCTCCACCTCCTCCATCCTCTCTCCACCTCCTCCAACCTATCTCCACCTCCTCCAACCTCCACCTCGACCTTTTCCTTCTCTATCCTCTCTCTGCCTCCTCTATCCTCTCTCTGCCTCCTCTATCCTCTCTCCTCCACCTCTACCCTCTTCACCTCCTAACATCTCCACCACCATTCCCTCTGACCTCCTCCTGGTGAATCAGGTCATCGAGCTGGTCCAGAAGTACGGTGCCAAGCGGTGGTCGGTGATCGCCAAGCACCTGAAGGGCCGTATCGGTAAGCAGTGCCGGGAGCGTTGGCACAACCATCTGAACCCCGAGGTGAAGAAGACCTCCTGGACGGAGGAGGAGGACCGCATCATCTACCAGGCCCACGAGAAGCTGGGCAACCGCTGGGCTGAGATCGCCAAACTGCTGCCGGGCCGGTAAGGAGGGAGGGGGGAAAGGCCGGTAGGGATGGGGGGGTGTTTCTCAGTGATCAGAACGTATAAAGCTTTTGAGAACAACTCCACAATCTAAGTGTTTCTGTGTCTGTCTCCCCTCCCCTCTCCCCCCTCCTCTCTCCCCTCTCCCCCCTCCCCCTGCCTCCTCTCTCCCCTCTCCCCCCTCCCCTCTCCCCCCTCCTCTCTCCTCTCTCCCCTCTCCCCCTCTCTCCCCTCTCCTCTCTCCACTCTCCTGGGCGGCGGGACACAGGACTGACAACGCCATTAAGAACCACTGGAACTCTACCATGCGGAGGAAGGTTGAACAGGAGGGGTATCTGCAGCACGCCGCCAAGTCTGGAGGCACCTCCCACTCTGTCGCCCCTGGTTACGGCAAAAGCAACCACCACATCATGAGTTACTCCCCCCTCCCAGCCCACTCCCCCCTCTCAGCCCACTCTCCCCTTCCAGGAAACTACTCCTTTATTTCAGACCACAGGGTGAGTTCCTCCACCTGTCGGTCACTTTCACTTGACAGGAAAACACACGATTTGCTGTTTGTGGTCTTTAACCCGTCTTCTTCTGGCTCTTCAGTTGTCCTTTCCTTTGGGACTGCACGTCAACATCCGGAACATTCCACAGCACGGAACAGCTGCTATACAGGTGAGACGTCCCTGGGAATAATGCCAGTGTGCTGTTCACAGGCTTCTCAGTGACCCAGGAACCGACAGCCATTTTAACACACAATATATCCTCCTTCTGAAGACAACAGCATTGTCCCCTCTTCGTCTTCCTACTGTCCCTCTCTCCTGTCCCTGTTTTCAACCACTCCTCCTCCTCATCATGCCGGTCTCTCCTCGCAGAGACACTATCAGGAGGAGGACCCAGAGAAGGAGAAGCGGGTGAAGGAGATCGAGCTGCTGCTCATGTCAACGGAGAACGAGCTGAAAGGGCAGCCTGCGTTACCTGTGAGTGTGCGTGCGTGCGTGCGTATATGTGAGTGCTTGTGTGCGTGTGTGTTTGCGTGTGCGTGTGTGTGTGTGTGAAGGAGGAAACATCTGGGGGGTCTATTTCATCGCCCACAGCAGAAGTGATGAAATTGCCCTTATCTAGCCTTGTGTGTGTGTGTGTGTGTGTGTGTGTGGTCTCCTTTTGCAACCCCCTACCACTACCACCACAGATACTCTTAAGTTCCCTTTCTCTCTCTGTTGCTCATTCTCTCTCCCTTCCTCCCACCCTCTCCGTCCCTCCCTTTTTCTCACCTTTTTCTCACCTCGCTCGTTCTCTCTCTCTCCTTCTCTCACCTCTCTTTCTTTCCTCTGTGTCTCACCTCTCTCTTTTCTCAAGACGACGCGTTCTTCCGTCGACCTTTGCTCTTTCTTTCACTCCCTTTCACTCTACTGGTTTGTTTCGTATTGTGACCGACACAGGTCTTTGTGCTGCAAAAGGGGACTACTCACATGGTAAAAAAAGCATAACAAATAACAAACGTGATTTTGGAATCTTGTTTCCATTGCCCAAGTGAAGATGTCAAAATATTAACCGACTCTCTGTCTAACAGCTCATCCCGTACAATGGCTGGGCAGGAAGTGACAGCTCAGAGGGCGTGGCCACATCATGTCATCACCACCAGGCCGCCGCCCCCTGCCTCCCAGAGGAGAGTGCCTCGTCTTCACGCAACAACAATAACAACAACAATAACAACAACAACAACAGTAACCATGGCAGCCACGGCCTCTCCAACCTCCCGGAGTTCATGGACTCAGTCATTGACTCGGTAAGATGACTCGCTGTGCGTGCGCGTGCCTGTGCGTATCGGCGATGACCCCTGTCTGTGACCCCAGACACTGGACTGAACATGGTTTAATGTTGGGGTCAGTGTTGGGCCCTCGACTCAGTCCAACCCAGATGAATGCTGTGGCCGGGTCTGACCTCGGTCCTGACTGCTCTGTCATTCCCGCCCTCTCCCTCAGACCTGCTCCTCATTGAGTGAGCTCACAACCAGCCAGCTCAGCGATAGGAGCTCGTCCAGAACGGACAGGGGCTCGCCCAATCAGGGCTCAGGGACTGACAATGCTGGGTTTTCATTGGCCAGTTTCATCTGTTCCACGCCAAAGTGTACACCAGTCAGAAACGTGCATTTCTCACCCTCGCAGGTAGCAAATCAATTGCAGAAACCTACTAAAATCTGACCAATCACCATTATCCCATCTGATTACTTCATCTAATCATTCAGCCAATGAAAAGCCTAATCAGTCGATATCAAAATAGTATTCCTCTCATCCATCTCTCCATCTTTTTCTCTCTTTCCTTGCTCTTGCATCCCTTTCTTTTTTTCCCATCCATCCCTCTATCTCAATCCTTTCCACAGGTATCTGTATCTCTGTGGCTCATTGGGTTTCTGTGACATGTTCAGATTTTAATAGATCAACACTTTGAGGTAAAGTATTGATTGCTTTTCCTATTCTTTCCACAGTTTCTCAACCAGTCAACAAGCCCAGGACACTCAGACCCTGACAGGCAACCAATGAGCTCTCAGAAACCCTTGGTGACCTCTCCTAATCACAGAGACCACACCCCACGACCCCAGAAAGAGAATGACCTGTAAGCATCTTCGTTGTGTTCTCTACACTTCACTTCGATCAGCTGTGCAGCGTATTGACGACCCCCCCCCCCCCACTCCTTAGGTTCAGGACTCCTTCTATTCGGCGCTCGTTGCTGGAGTTGTCTCCCCGTACCCCGACTCCCTTCAGGTCCACCATGGTGCAGTGCATAAAGCAGGAGCCCATGGAGTGTTTGGTGTCCAGATCGTCCTCCCCAGAACCGCCCTTGAAGAAGATCAAACAAGAGGTGCTCTATCAGCCATTCTGGTTTGGTCGCCTGTTAATTGACCGTGTGTCTGTGTTTCTCGGTTTCTTTCACCATTCTCTGTTTCACCAAATGCTTGGTTGTGTTTCCCAGTGTGACCGACTGTGGTCCGCCTAGGAGTCGTGGTCATTTGTTTGACCGTGTTCTGACCTGGTTTGGTTCTTTCTCCAGGTGGAGTCTCCCTGCGAGAGGAGTCCCTGTCTGCAGTGGGAGGGGTCTGATCTCCACGCCCAACTATTCTCCCCTTCTGGTCCCGCCCAGGAAGTTCCTGTGAGTCACTTGTTATTAGGGAACTATGAAACAAAATGGCAGTTTTCTTTCCATTATCAAACACTGAATTTAACTGGTGATGTTTAAACTACATAATAGGTAATTTTGAGATGTACAGTTCCATTGATTGTTGTTGTAGTTAGTCTTTCCACAGGCAGCTCGGCTGTAGCGTTAGGCAGCTGGCTACTATTGCTAACAAGTTAACAGCTACTTACCTGGCTGTGAGATAAGCAAGCAATTTTATTTATAGAGCACAATTCATACATAGAAGCAATTTAATGTGCTTTACAATGAAAAGAGAAATAATGCAACAGAATCAACACGGTCAGATCCATCATCAGAAGATTGTTCCATTTACACAGAGGTTATTCCTCTGATGGCACCAGAACCTGCATTACAATTGGTAAAAGATAGCCAGATCCACATTTAAAAACAAATGATGTCTGACTTTAATTAAATGTGAAATGCCACACAAAACAAATCAAATCAAGTCTAATCTCTCTCTCCTTCACTCACTCTCTCCTCCCTCTCCCTATCTCTCTATTTCTCTCTCCTTCACACACTCTCTCCTCCCTCTCCCTATCTCTCTATTTCTCTCTCCTTCACTCACTCTTCCTCCCTCTCCCTATCTCTCTATTTCTCTCTCCTTCACTCTCACTCTTCCTCCTCCCTCTCTAGGATCTACTCACTAGTTCTGCCTTGAGTGAAGATGGACACAAAGCCTACCACGGCCCCCTCCGGTCTCTGGGCAGCCCACTCCAGGTGTGTGTGTGTGTGTGTGTGTGTTTTAGTGTTTGTATCAGTACAGGAATGTGTCCAGTGTTGTTACATGAGAAGCATTGTTTGAACCCATCTACTCTTCCTCTCACTTCTTCTCTCCCAGGGGCTCAACACATGGGACCAAGTGACTTGTGGGAAGGTGGAGGATCAGGAGCAGAACCTCAAATACATCAACACTTAC
>JACXGJ010008911.1:0-25705 GCA_016801105.1 Esox niger
TACATACAAAACATACACTGAGGAATTCTAGATCATACTTTATATGATCTTATATTATATTTATTGTTTCAAATTATTGTTCATACTATATATATGTATCTGTGTGAGCAATTATATAAGCATGATGCTCTTATGCACACTTATACAATGTAAATGTCAGTGTTTTATATATTACTATATATATATATATATATATATATATATATAAATATATATATATATATATATATATATATATAGGAGAGAGAGAGAGAGAGAGACAGAGAGCAATTCTATAAGTATAAATTAAGCTTATATATTCCGTTTCATTTGTATGTTTTGTATGTACCTTTAAAAATGCTTATCGATAAAATCGATAAAATCAGCCAAAAATAAAACCAGGGTTCAAAATTTTAAACTCACATTTGATGAACCTTAGGCCTATTCTGGCCCAACATTACCTTTGTGTTGTGGTATGACACTGAGATAACCTGGGATATCCCTTTGTCATCAGTCATCAGCATAGATAAAGATAGATTACTCTTTAATGAGAAGTGACCTTAAAATTAAAATATATCAATGCCAGGTTACAAAAAAGCAAAACGGAAAGGTTATCACAAAAGCAGTAGTTAATAGCCATTGAAACCGTTGTGTTATTTCTATGTAGAATACATATAGCAATAATGCAATGCAACAAATAATGGACAGGCTATTTGTAAGGTTGCCAGAAATTAAATCTTTATTGAGAGCAAACAAAGGTCGCATATGTTTTCTTAAAGGCATTGGCTGTTGTTTTGGAACCACGACGTTAAGAAAGGACTGAAATAGCGTTGTAAGTCAAAAAGCATACACTATATGCAGAAAATAACTCCATCACTTATCATACTGTGGAATATGTCAGACAAATTCACTTCCGCTGGTCTTAGGGCCCTTGTTAATGTCAACTGCGTCAGTAAGTCTATGAAGCATGCTTTAAATCAAGACATAAATCCTCTTCTCTGTCAGTTGGTTGAAACTTGAGTAGGATACATAACCCAAGCATACATAAATATTGACCAATTCTGGGTTTTAATATTTATTTGAAAACCTATTTTTGGAATAAAAGAGGCATAGTAAGGCTCTTGAAAGGCCTTTAAAAATCCCTCCAATGTGTGGTCTGACAACTTACAAATGTGTAGAAAAAGGGCTCAGAGCTGTTAACTTTGCCATGAAGAGCATACAACTTTTGACCGTAGTTGTATCTTTTTATTATCTCATGTGAAACAGTTTTTTGTTTGTTTATGCTTTCGAATGAGTAATACGGAACATACATTCCACAAGTTGTAAAATATAGCGCAGTAAATGCTATATATATATATATATATATATATATATATATATATATATATATATATATATAGCCTAAATCCTTTTGGTACATCTGTATACGTCTTTTAGTGTCTATTTCCAAATATTCTCTGAAGTGAACAGTGATTTTTTTTAGCTTAATACTATTTTTACTTTAGAAAATTTGCATTTTCAAAGCATACATAGATCTTACTTATACAAAATGCTATTACTCTAGGAAATCTGGGCAGTTGCGTGACTAACTCCACATTTTAAACCCACACAAAACGAATTTCCTAGCTTTCTGAATACAAACCACAAAGATAAGATAACCTGAATATCGGTTATAGAATCAGCAATAACAGATTTAAAATAATCTAATAATGACAAAAAAAACACCAAAACACCCTTTTCGGTTTCTCGACGAGAATAGGAGACAAATTGGCTTGATTTAAAATGTACCTAAAACTGAAATTGTCTAATTGATGTGATTTTCTGTGAATTCATAATATTCAGCTTCTACGATCTTTCAGGCATTTGCAGCAACATAAAGCCGACACAAAGCAAATCCAAATGCTAAATGTCTGCCGTAAACCACAAAAAAGAGGTCAATCCACTGAAAATGGTAATGAGCTTATGGCAATAGTGCGCTGACACTACCCGATGGTAGAAAATGCAGTGAAAAATGTTTAAACAAAGGACCCCCTCTTTGTTAATCATTGTCTGTTTTTGCATTGTTGTTTCCGATATCAGTTAATTGTATAGTAAATGCACCCAAAGCAAACACATCAGTCTAGTCAATAACAATGCAATTACAAGCCATTTCCTAATATAAATTATCTCTAAATTCCGCGGAGATGAGCAGTGGAGGACAAAGGAGACGTCCATAAAATATGCTAGATGGGCTTTTGAATCCTCCTATTTTCGTCAAATGGCTTTAAATTTGTTTTTAATTGAGTCTCCAGTATTTTTCGACACTCAAACGTAATGTCAGTAACGCATTTTGTGAACGCGTGCAGAGAAGGAATATCGGTTGCCCGATTCTTTTTTTATGATGGAGTAAGCGATTGGTCTAAGCGCAACTGCAGTGCAGCAGTGGTTGCAGCTGTGGTTGCAGCCGTATATGGTGCACCGTCGACCTGTTAGAAGATTATTGGTTCGTTCGTATCTGAGCAACCGCCATTACCCGGCGCTCGCTAAGGGGAAAAAAAACGATCATTCTGCAAATGCAAGGACATCACGCAGCAAAATATAGCATCACATTTCTCCTCTCTAATGAAGGGCAGGCGAACGCATAGACCAATTGCCACAAGCCCGCACATTTCATTGCACACGCACGCTCATCCTATCTTTCACCCCCCCCCCCCACACACACACACAAAAACACGCACGTATTGCACTGACAGTCCACCGAGCTTATTTTCTACCTAAGTGAGGTTGAAAACAAACTTATTGTGGCAAATGTCAATAAAGAGCACAAAGCTATGCGAATAATTGACGCCATCGCGAAAGTTTACTGAAAGCTTAGGCTTTTTCTAATAAAAATGAGCTGATGTGGTGTTTGTGCGCAGAGGAAGAGACAGGTGTAGTCTAGCTTACTGTTTTCTTTTCGATAAAACTTGATTTTAATCCCCAACCGCATAGGTTTGTATTGTTAACGAAGGGCCAGGGTAAATGGATCCCAGGATTTTCACTGTTTTCCAAGGGGTCAAATTGACCTGTCTGTAATATTGAGGGGGTCATGGGCCCCCGCGTCCCTAACTAATTCTCCACAGCCCATACATTACAGTTAATAGAAAATGTAAGAGCATTTCCTCCTTCTTTACACAGGAACTACAAAGAAAGTTTGTAGCCTACCTGTGGACTCATAATGTCAATAATACGTCAGAACAATATAAATCATATTCTCCTCACAGAAAAGTAATTGAATTAACCTAAATTAAATAAATGTTTCTTAAAAAAACTAAACAATGTAATTCATATTCTGAGGCGTCCAATAGCCTATAGATTACGTCAAGAAGGAACACCGCCCTCTCCGACAGGAATGTAGAGATTATAACGCTTTTATGAAATACACAGAACGCTATAATTAGGGGGCAAAATGTAATCATTTATATGATACTTTATGAAAAAGCGAAGTCTCGCAGTTAAGTTGCCCGAAACATACCCATAAACGTTCTGATTCGGTTTCCCGTTGGCAGTTTGTGGAAATTATGACTCCAGACAATAGCAGATGTTATGCTCACAACTTTATAATATCTGATGTAATTAATTGACAACTATTTGAGTGTTGTCATGTGCAGGCATAGGGAAAAAGTCGATACAAAATAAACTGGATAGACTTAAAGAGACAGCCATTTTCTCTCTCGTCCTTGCGCGTAAACGTAACTATAGCAGTTTTTTTTCGGGGGCTCAAATGGTCGAGCGAGTAGGTTTCAGCGCTGCGGTTGTTGTTCATCAATGCGATGGGTTTTTGCGACAGATCATCCCTGTAGTTTCGCAATGAGTTATATAGCTTCAGGGCAACTTTTGCTCAAGACTATACAGCTGCGACAAAATGCTTCCATCCGCCATGTTGATGATAATTTAACTGGAATTCTTCACTCTTTACACTGTCCATAGTTGCGTTTGAAAATCTTGTCGCAAAAGTGCATGACAACCCGCCGAAGAGAGATATATTTTGATTAGGCCTACATGAATGTACTAATTCGTCAAATGGTTTTCCAGTCCACATTATCACATTATTCCATACATTTCACATTTAATCTGTTTAGGCTGCTGTGTGAAGGACACGACTGACTATAATGTTATGAAAAATTCTCATTTCTTATACTAACACTGGTGAATAATGTCAAAACATTAACGCTAAAGGCAACTGTCATTTTATTCAGGCATCCTTTGCCTGTGAACGAACAAACATGAAAAACGCAACAGCCTATGGATTTCTGGAAAAAAAACTTCTAGGTAACTCTGCGCGCGTGCGTGTGTGTGTGTGCGTCACTATGCGTGTGTGCTAGATGAAGGACATGTTTTAGGCTTCCTGTTCATTTTAAAGGAATTACTGTGTAAGCCAAAGTGCTTGTTGAAATCGTCCCAGCAATCTGCAATTTGATAAATAATTAGGCTAGATTCAGAAAAGTTATTTGCAACTTCGTAAACAGTTCATTCACATTATGTTTGTAATGGCTAATGTTCATTTAAAGCGTTTGTTGAGTTTACATGGAGCAGATGATTAAGTTGTTTTTTGCAAAGCGAGGTCTATGCGGAGCAGCGCTGCAGTGGTGACATACCCAGCTCCATGCAATGCAGCTTCCCGATGGAGACCAGGTGCTAAAGCGGTCTTCACCATTCACCTCTGTGCCGCCACAAAACCTGTGTGGCTGTGATTCACACAGTCAATTAAAAACCTAGGGTTGTGTGTCCTCTCTACAAATAGCTAATATTTGTATTGTGTTTGGCCATGACTTCCGATTATTGGGCAAGACTGATTCACGAATTTTAGTATTTTCAGGGCCATAGACCACAATAAATACATAGGCATTAATACAAGAAGCCTAAACAGTGCTTCGAACCCACTTAGGCCTAAACCTTGCGAGCGTATAGACTTTAGATTTAGATTCCAGTGTTAAGCTAATTTATTATCAACATTAGGAAGAACATCCGTTTTTTCATTATATTCAATTGGTTCAATGACTCACCATGTAAACAATCTCAACTGCTAAAGAGGATTATTAAATAACAATGCTAATATGCTTTTTGCGAAACTGGATTCCCGTTCCAGCTTCTGCTTCAACAAGCCCACAGAGCAAACAATGGGTTAATATAAATGCAAATTCGGCTGAAGTTCATACTTCTGTGGAAACTTTCTGGTGATCAGGTTTCCGCATGTTGGGAAAAGATATGCATCTTACCACAAGAATAACAAGTAATTGACAGTTAAAGAAAAGGGCATCAGCTAATATGTAAATAAATATATTATGTACAACGTAGCTTACGTCTACATGTTTTTAAAAAAATCTTACTACGACCATGATTGAAAATACCATCTGAAACTAGGTTCAAGAAGACTGACTGAGCGTGCATGTTAATTCACTATTGTATACAATTCCATTACAGGAGTCTGACTGAGATATATAGACCATAAGCCTAGTGCCAATTGTCTATCCTGCTGCTAACCTTTGTGCCAAAATAGAGAATCTCGATTCAGCAGGCCAGGAAGTGGGGTTAGTAATGCATCTATTTTAACCTCCTTCTTGAGATCAGTACGAGTGCAAGAAGCAAGTCATGCGGTTTCTACAAGAATGTGTTGCAAGACCGCAGTTCATCGTCTTTACAGTTCGTCCGCAGACAACCTCGAGGCCTCAAGACAATGTTGAGATCCGTATCAACCCAGATAAATAAGAGATTCGGTCCATAACTTTATTTTTTTTATTGCAAAACATATCAAAGGAAGTCTTTTCAGTTTCACATAAGCAGCAAAGTGCTTCCTCCTTCAGTACAATGCATCTTTGAAGAGCCATGCCCTGAAAGGGGTTTTAAACGGAACATTGAGAACGTCCAGTTTCTACTGATACCAGTAAAATAGGCTAGGATACGTCATAAAATGCCCTGGCAACGAATACACTTAATGATATTTAAACATTAACTCTCTGGGAAAGTTTTCTTAGAAACTAAGGCTTAATTAACACAATGTAATAACATTGTTATAGGCAGATGTTAAGTGTTATAAGCCAACATAAGGCTATGAAACATGTTTTTTAATTCATTAAGCCAGCATTTCTACTTCTAGTCATAACGGATTAGAGAGGAAACAGTGTGAATAAAAGATTAACATTACCTAAAATGCATTGAACTTTAGGACTATGCCAACCTGTGTTTGGTGTTTAATCACCCATTTTTTACATTCTGAATACATGTAAGTGAATTCATCATTACTCCAAAACAACATCTGGGATGAATGTGAATATAAGTGGGCCTGCAAGACCATCTAAAGTTAAACATACACATATTTTCCACACATCCCTTCAATGTTTTACATAATAATAGCATGAGAAAAAAAGGTATATAATAAATAGGGAACATTTTAAGGTAGCATTGTTATCAAATTAATAATATCCTTGTTAAGGTTCTTGAAGAAAAATCATGGCCAATGGGACTTTAAAAGGTAATATGCCACATTGTTACAGGGCTACAGAAAACTATTTATATGAATGGGTATTTCACATATCAACAGTCATTGAAATCAATGATATTTATCTTCGTAAACATTACCCTCGGATAAGAGGCTAAGGCCATCCTCTTCACAGCAGCCATTCATTACCCTCAGCCAGCCTACAGCAGTGCAAAGTACACATTATCTCCAAGGTCCTTCATTGACTTGTGCAGTTTGACCGAGGAGGCCATGTTTGTTTGACTCTACCTGACGTCTCACATGGCCTGATCTTTCCAGGCAATGCACTTCTATCTTCCTGGTTGGAATCCAATCATCTTGCGCGCATGCACGCACGCACACACACACACACGCCACGCACACACACACGCACGCACACACGCAACCGAACACACGCAACCACCCGCACACGCACGTACGCACACATTTGCGAGCTTCATCATTTCACAATTTTGCTGCACATCTAACATATATTCACTCATGTACACACATCACACTCAGGCAAATAAACTGAAAGGTGTCATTTACCAACAGTCAATATATAAACTTTCATTTTTTCTTTTACAAAGTCATCAATAGACATACTTTTGAAGAGATTGTAGAAACAGACAAAAGCAGAAAAACAGTAAGTGCTTTTTCAATAAGCCCTGGTGCCATTTGTTGAATTAGCATCTACTAAAAAAGCTTAAAACTCAATGAAAATTGCCAGATATGACAAAACTCTGGGTCTCTCCATACCAATAACAATAAGGTAGAGAATATGAAACAACATGAATCTCAACCCCACAAAATGAAAACAAGAAGGGGTCTTATTTACACTCAAACAGCTGAAAATAGCAATATGTTTCATATGTACATTTTCACATGTGCTGGTAGTCCCTGGTTCCCAGAACTCTCTCTTCAGCTTTGTTACACTGTTACATATTCCTTAAATGTCACAGTGAGACAGTTTGTAGTAATATCCGTGATAACTATATTCCCGAGGAATGGCTTGAATGAAGGAAAATCCTCAGTCTCCACTGCCTGTTCTGTCGTGATAGCCAGTGGCTGCTCTATCTGCTCTGCTGCCTTCTCCTCAGCAACAGGAGCCACCTGTGTGTCTGTGGGAACCTGAGCCTTTACTCTAGACCTCACACAGCTGAGGTCCATAGGCTCATCTTGGTTTGACTCCAGGAAGTCATTGTGGCTCTCATGGCCATTTTGGTCTGTGGAGTTACTCTGAGGGGGTGAGGACACAGTAGAGGGAGCACTGATACTCCTCGAACTCAGAAATCTTTTGTAGCCATCCCGGTCCTCAACCACCTCCGAAAGGTGACGTTTGAGGGCTGGAGAATAGGCGGTTTCAGGCTGAGTCCTCTTTCGGGCCTCCTCAAAGGGCCAAGGACTAAGATTAGGTTTGGTGGTCAGCTGCAGGGGCTCATCTTTTGTTGCCTGCTTTAGACCCATGACATTGAGGTGTTTCTGCTGCTTTGTCACACTAATCTCCGTTTTAGGCGAGTCAACCTTCTCAACAGGACACTTAAATCCAACAGATCTGTTACAGTGAGGAATGTGTGCCTTTGAAACATCTTTGTGGACTTTCGCAAATCCATTGGTGAGACCCAGTTTTTGGATGAGCCTCATTTTTTCAAGATGCTTTTCTGCTGCGTCCTCGCTTTGGTCTGGCTGCAGTTGGTCAAGGTCTTCCAGATCTCCATTTTTAATCCTTGCCGCCTGTGTGCCGTTCTCCATGTACTTGCTCATGACGATTACAATGCGTCCGTTGTTGTTTTTGTTCTTGACGATCTTCAGCTTACTGTCACCGTTAGCCTTCACTGGCGCTGCGTCTTCCTTAGTCGGGTCTTTGATTAGCTCAGACACGCTGTGGCCATTGAGGTGGGCCGGAAGCTTCTTTAGCTCCATGGTAATGTCCTTAACTTTGCTCAGGCAGCCGGACTCCTTGTCCCGGACCCATTTCTGCTGCAGTGCAGGAGGCAGGTTCCATTCTCGATTCATTGGCAGTTCTGGAGCTTTGGTGACCTCCCTTGGCTTTAGGCAATTGGTGTTGTCATACATCTTAGGATCGGGCTGGTAGTGGTGGTGCTTCTTGCTGTTAAGTTGGTAGTAGAACTTCTTCTTGCCAATTGCCTGCTGCTCTGCCTCTCTTTCCTTGGCCAACAGAGGCTGGTACTGGTGGTGCTTCTTGCTGTTCAGCTGGTATTGCTGAGTCTGCGAGCGCAGCGTCTGAATGGGGTCCATTTTTTGACGATTATCCTCATCCAGGCTGGTTTCCTGAAGGCCTAAGAGGATGCTGGATCTCCGGGCAAAAGATGGCACCTAAGCAAACGAAGGAAATACATTGAGTGGACTTGTTTACATGATAAACTGTGAAATTCTCTCTGTAACGAATGTCACAAACATTCTACAGTGTCCTAGGGTGGTCCAATGGTTTAAGCCTATGGTGCACAAACACCACTGCGACATGGGTTTGATTCCAACCTACTTTAGCTCTGCTATTGTAGCATAACCTATCAAAGTAAAACATTTGTGATCAAATGACTCCCTCTAGATGAACCTTGGTGGAGTCCTGAGCCATAAACTGGTGTTTAGTTCTGCAAGGTTCTTTCATAAATATTTTATCATCACCCTACATGTGTCTGTTGGCTGCCCTCCTAGCTGTCACCAGTGACAGAGTGGCTCCAGTAGCCGCCCAGACCTCAACATTGAAGAATGCCATTGGATGCTTTCTGCCCCATCACTGACATCCAGTGTGTTACCTTCAATAACCTCATAACAGGAACAAACACTACATAGAGTGGGTTTCTTTTGCCTTTCAGATTTATGATGAATGTCTAGATCTACTTTTCAGTCACGGCTATAGGATTTAAGAAAGGTTTGAGACCTGATCCAACTTGACAATCTTTACCCTATAGGATTGTCTTTGTCAATCCTGTAATCTTATGAATCAATTAGGGAAATCATTGTAGATCACTAGCTGGATGTCTTCAAAATGTCTTACTGTGACAACAATAGCAAAATGTATGTACTACACCAGTAAAGGTTACTGTACCCTCCTAAATACGTGAGGACTCACCTGGCCCATTAGATGCTTTGGCTTCGGCCCTCTTTTGCGATAACCCATAAGCTGCTCATATCTCTCCCTGTAAAAGACAGAAAACACCACCATGTCTTGCACGCCATCCAAACATCACACACTTTCTATCACCTGATGTCAGGATAAGGCTCATATTGACATGTGAATTCTAGTCCTCTCGGGGGGTGCAGCAGTCAGGGTTTCCCGGACCCCCCCGCATTAACGATTCTGCAGTGCAGGATGACAGCACCACAACAATTGTAATGTACGGATTGACAACTTGACTATTTAACTATTTTATCCTAATTTTATCGTGGTAGCAAGAAACTACTTGAACACCCTTCAGTCTTGCCCCCATGTTTACCACTTGGTCATCTCACAGGACCATTGGGACATGAATTACAAACCTCATGCTTTCTGCTGTCTGCAGATCTGTTTTGATGCTTTCCAGCAATATAGTGAATATTATTTAAAAAACAGACATTGCTTCATATCACGGCTATTGTCGTCACAAAGCTGACAAATAGGGATCCAAATGTACAGCATACTAAATCGGCGTTACTTAATAACATATTTTCCACATGGAATTAATAACTTTCTTATACAATATGTATTTCACACTCAAACCAAATAGATTTCGAGGTTTGACTTACACATCTATAGAATCTTGCTGGTGGATACTTTTCCTATAGCCCGATATATTTTCCATGTCTTTTTCAAGAGAAGTAATTCAATACCCAACTACAGAGGACTGATGTCAATCTCCTCCCCCTAGCCGCTCGCGCACATCTAATTACGGTAGGGACTCGATGTATTTTCATAGCCTGGTACCCTGCCCAGTAAGCCTCCCTGGAGAGACATGCAATTAGCCACAATAAAATATCCCCCATTTAGAGACAAATAGCGTAAACAGACATCCACATTTTCTTTACTGAGTAATGTCCATTTTAAAAGCTGGTGTATACACGGTGGAAGTTGTAGGTCGTGGCCTAAATAAAACGTTGCGAAATTGCTTAAGAAAATGTTAATACAATTAGCCTCACGCTTGCGCCACCCTACACACACACCACCCGGCTGCTAGTAGCCTTGAAAACGCCCCCCCCCCCCACCCCAACTGAGCAGGTCGGCATGTCAAATCGAGTCTGTCAAACTCACCTGTTTTGGAAGGCGTCAAGCAGTCGCGGATCAAGAATGTTTTCTTCAGGTTCCCACGTGTTATATCTACAAATAGATCATTTAGAGCGAGAGAAAAATAAGAGGTAAATATCAACAGACGGTTGCTTTCTCTCAAACCAACTAGACCAGTCTACAACCACACATAGAGTAGTCATGCGTTTGGTTTTAGACAGAACGAGTTGAAAAGGAAATACCCAGGTATTAAAGCTTGTACAAACGTTAAACAACTTAATCTTGGCCAACTACGGTTATACCGAAACAAACATGATGCATATGGCTTAAAGCGTATTCATAATAGATCAGTGTGTAAAACAAGTAGTTGTCAAGTGTAGGTTAGGCTATAGGCAACCCCGGCATAATAGGTCATCATACAATGTTCATATTTGCAAGTAAGATGGCTTCATAAAGTAAACAAGCAAAACATTTTAGCAACATCATGGAAAACATGAGGGCGGATACGTCTCCCCATAGCCTACATAAATTAGTGATGGCATCCTAAGCTCCATCGATCGAAGCAAACATTAGCTCCAACCCGAGGAGAAGACGCACGACACAAACACACGCATACACACACTCTCTCTCTATCTCCCTCTCACACACCCCATAAGAAGGTTGACTCCGAACTTTAAATACATGCGTTACTGAGGTACTGCCTAGTATGCGAACTTACTTTGGGGACCATCCACGCCACTTCACCAGGTATTCTATCCTTCCCTGTGGAGAAGAGAAAAATATTGGTTAATTTGTTGCTAAGCGGTTCTTTGACATTATTTTGAAAGAAAAAGATGTACACCCAACAATTATGTAAACCATTTAATACTGATTACATAGAACGCGATATGGATATAACGAGTAAATATTTGAAGTGTTTCAAACCTTTCTATTCCGCTTCTTCTCGATGCTCTCCACGGCAAAGACGTGCTCTCCAGCGGCGGGTAGCTCCATTTTCGATGCAAGGTTTCTCTTCCAATGCCTATAGAAAATGTCCCCCTGTCCGCTTTTGTGCTATTTTTCCGTCGTTCAAAGATACCGGAGAGTTCCCTCCAATCCGATCTTCCCTCTCTTTCCCTCTCACTCGGAATTCGTTGGCAGCAATGCGATACGGTTTTCTTTGCACTCGATTAGGGGCTGCAGAAAACAGTTCATGCAAATAGCCATTGATGTGACGTCAGGAAGAGGCGGTGGTTATGGGGGCTGGAGCATTTTTATGCTGTAGTCCATGTGTAGGGCGAAATTAAACTGCGAGAAAGGTGCTATGGAAAGTGTAGGACTTTGTTATGTATGCCAAATTGTGAACTTCCCGGTATTAATGACGTATACAGATGTACTGGCTACACACATGTTATCTAAATCACAATTAGTTTAACAGAAACGAATACACAATTACAACACGACCATTCACTTTGGTATGTTTAAATTGTGTACATTTATACAGTGACGTTTTACAACACACGTCTTTCAAGTGCCACCCGTGACAAAAACTATTTATTCAGAAAAAAACTCTCCAGCTCTACCTCAAGATGAGGGCAGATGAATGAATTCAGTAAATGTCAGTGTGCGAGTGTCAACCAAAACGCCCACTGATATGCAACATTGTTTTTCCACCTCAAAAGCAATTAATAGGTGTGTGGAACAGTAGGCTACATTACATGAATGGTATGTAGTCTAGGGTGTATGTAGATGGAATGAAACATATGAATATATGCTACCCTTAGCATGTAATCTCCAAGAGAAAACAAATATTACGCACATTTATGTACAACGAAACATCTAGCCAATTAAGCTTTGCAAGATTGTATTAATCACTCATATGCACATAGTACCAAAAAATAACCATTATCACCCTCATTTGATTGTGATTACTGCTGTTAGTTCCCCAGTTAATGTATTGCATTCATCTGTTAGGGTTCTTTTAGAGAATAACCATACAATATCCATCAACGTGAGGTCTGATATTAGCGTTGGTGACTTAAGCTACCATACTAAATAACTTAGCACGGATTCTAGGCATTTCCCCTAAATATTCCTTTCATTTTATCTCTCCTATTTAATGCAAGGTCATATGAAGCCATTTTAGGACGCCAGTGTTGCGGGCTTAATCTATACGGATTTTCAATTCACATACATGGCTCGTGGTTGTCAGAGATATGTAGGTCACATCAGATCAGTCGGTCTTAAACCCGTTGGCATTTCTTCCACCGCGTTTATTTGTACCACCCGAATCCTGACGGGCACTAGCCGTCTGCCTTATCACTTTCGCGAGATACGTCATACCTCTGACACAGAAAAGCCAACACGATGTGTTAGTTCGCCTTTATTGCGCCTTACAGCATCACGAATATTGTCGCTGGTTGTTGATTGTGTGTGTCTCATGGTTTTACGTCCGCTGTCTCTTTGAAACATCGTAAAATGTTGGATGGGTTGACAATACAGACCCTGCACACACACACACGCACGCACGCACACACTCGCACGGCCGCACACACGTCGACTGGGCTTGACGAATGATCAATTCATTTGTATTCAGGTTAGACGACACGTTGTGCAATTATTGCTTATTTTCTAATATTGTTGCATTGTTATGTTTTTCGTTATATTGTTTCGGTATGAAGACTTTGGCATCGAGGATAATTGTAAACCTTTTCCTAAATAAAATTCAGCAGCGCAAGGGTTAAAGGAGCATAGTTCAGACAGGCGGCTACCCTCAGCCTATTACAGACGGGCACGATTGCCTTGCCTTATAAGGCAATGAGTTTAAAAACGTTGACTAATGTCATATAGACACATCCAGATTCACACTCGACTATTCGTCCAGAAAATCTCTTCGATACGAAGGCGGACAGTCAAAATATCCAAAACGTTACTATACGTTGGAGGAAAACACGAACGCAAGAGACGTGTGCTGCCATTTTCATTGTCTTTGTGGCTCGCGCTGTAAGCATGTCGCAGTGAAACAGCAATTCAGTTACATTCGCTGTCATTTCGGTGAATTAATTAATACAATGAACTGCGTAGGACACACACCACATTTTACTGAAAACCCTTAAAAACGTGAAACGAAGTTGTAACATATGTTTGAGAAGATGCTCCAATGACACCTGACCCTCAATATGCCCTTGGACATATTGCATTTCGCTTACATGTCCAAAGGATCTGACTAGCCACATTTCTGTAGGCCAACGCTTAATTTCACCATTTGTAAGACGTTTCAGTTGATGTCTAACAATGTACAGTATGTAGTTGGAGTGAGATAATGGACACTAGTTGGACACTTTCACGCAGTTCAATATCAAAATGTTAAAGGTCCAGTGAGTAAAAAAACCCTAACTATTTTCCTATTACCATCCAACCCACACTAAGTTCTTAATAACACTCGAAATGTATTAAAATTATGGAAAATGCCATTTTTGTAAGGGCTGTTTAAAAAAAGTGCTTGGAATGTCAGCCTTTTTGGGTTGGATGGTATTTTTGTCCAGCACTATGATGATACAAGGCTGATATGACTAGTAGCTGTTCATTTGGGTATGAGGTAGTTCTAGAGCATCCTCTCTTATAAATATCTTTACTTTTGTTTCCAAAGATGTCTCAAGGAAATATATTATTTAAAATATATTTAATAGTTTAAAAAATAAGACACCCAGACATATTAGACAAAGTAATTATTAAAATATTTTAGTTACAACACTGCAATGTGACCAAGCATATGTTATCCATGTTATGTTGAGCATCATTCTTTTCAGGGAATAGCCCTGACACATGAACTGACCCTTTAAGAAACTAAGCTATTTCAGTTGGGAAGAATGGAGAGTATAGGAAGAACTATGATATCCCAGGCCAGCGGTTCCCAACCAGGGGTACTAGGACCCCTGGGGGTACTTGATCTATCCACAGGGGTTACTTGAGAAGACTCGTGAGATCATCGGCTTACTTGTAAATGCACATAAGTGGTATCTCAGGGGGACTCTGGGCAGATCAAAAGTCAGTTCCTAGTACAGTAACCAATAAAGGTTGGGAACAACTTGCCTTGATTTCATCAACTCTGCCATCACTCAATCCAAAAGTACAGCAATTCAGTACACTTCTCAGGGGCTTTTCACATTCAGTAAAGATTCAGCAAATGTAACACTTTGATGTTATAATGATATAACACTAATTAACATAAAGAACTAACACATGAGCCATCTTACTAATAGAGATATGTAAAATTATTTTATTAGTAATGTCACTTCTTAGATAACAAGAAATTAAATAGCAAATTAAGCTGTGTTTTTAGTTAAGTTTTACATTAAATTACAGTTAGTACTGTATTAAGACAATTCATTGGTCTTCATAGAAAATTATCTTTCTGATGCTACAAACTTTGTATACCATATACAATGGACTGTGCTGCATTTCATCTTTAGGTTCTGTTGCCATGGTTGTCGGGAAAAGAACCCCGATTGTGTAAAGAATTTGAGAAGCCTTTTAGTGCAATATGTTCTTCCTTTCAAGTACTCTAAATCCTCTCTAACATGTCACGCTTTTGTAAAACAACTCCTTGAACCTAATGACATGACGGATGTCATAGCCAACATGTCAAATGGGATTGCAGCTAAATGTGTGGAACCGCATGAACAAAAGGAAACATTGTTTGGCATATTTGGCAGAACAAAAGGCAGAACATTGATAGCCAAATGACTGATGGGCAATCGTGAACAAACAACAGCAGCTAAACAGGAACTTTAGCGCAATAAATGTAATGAAATGTAGTCTAATGTTTAGATAATCATCCAGTAACATTACAAACTGTCTTGATTTTTGGTAATCATGAATTCAGTTTACATCAACCCGCAATTTGGACAGCTAAACAAGTATAACAGGTACATATGGATCTAATTACATAAGAATATTCTGCATTGGAGAGAGAAAGGTGACTTATGCTTATCAATGGGAAGGGCATGGTTGCTCAGAAATTATGCCAATTATGAGATCCACAATGAGGTTGGGGCGTAGTGCAGGGTATGTGCAAAAAAAAAGGAGAACATTCGGGTCAAGGGTTTTGAAGGGAATCTTTGCTGCATGTATGAATCTATTTGAGGGGAATAGGGGCAACGAGCTGGAGAGTGGAAAAAAATGTTCTGTCTGCAGTGACACTATTATGTAAAAAATACTGATATGCTACACAAGGAAATAGAGTAACTTTTTGCGACTCGTGTTGGAGAAACCTGACAAAGATCCAATTACTACAAAGCTGAAATGACCAAGGAGGAAGCAGTAGCCTGTATGCAGACAAGCCAGGAGGGTCCAGGAACGAGGAACCTAATGTTCATATGAGTAGAGGGGAATATGATTGGAATGATAAGAATGAATTGAATGTCGAGGCAGAAGAACAAAATCCTTAGGTATCAGAATTCAACTGACTCACACGGGCAATATAACATGGTGTTTACACCAAATATTTAAACCATTTACATGATAATTAGTTTGAGGTAAGGATATCTGTTTCATTAAATTATAAACTGGGTGGAATGAGACATGAACACCTATTGTCTGAAAGTCATGGTACAGACGGTATACCACAGGTGACACAAAAACATTTTTACTTTTGTAATTTTGTTACTAACAAGGTTATAGAAATGTCAAACAGTGTGTTGCCACTGAAGTCTATTGGAATCAGTGTCTCCTATTCAGTCATTTTAGCATTCAACCCACATTGCAATTACAACTTTTAATGAAGAGGTTAATGTTTTCCAGGTGGGGCACATTCTTAGTCTATTTAAGAATCAGATGTGCCATTGTTTGCTATTAATATTTCCACGTGTCAATATTGAAGTTATTCACGTTCAGTCATCACCGATAGTCATTTTTAATAGAGGAGCACAATGGAGCATTAAAATGAATGAACACATATGCGTCACTCATATTCACAGAGTACTGTGTCTAAAGGATTAATTGGGCCGACCCAACTGCAGCCTTCCCAGCAGCTTTCACCAGTCACGACGCAAGTTGTCTACATGCTTGCGCGCGTCAGGCGAGAGACAGTGTCACGATGACTCAACATTCCCCTTTGAACAGGGCGTGTAATTGGCCGGGAGTCTGAGAGCACTGCAGGACGTCAGAGGCAGGTAGCAGTCCTGATTATTTAACAGAGACTCAGATGACTCACAGTGGAAAATTCGCTATTAATGTTTGCCTCTTCTTTTGTCCCTCCCCTCTGCCTCTGTTCTGACCAATGACGCACACGGTTCCCTCTCTGTCATCCCTCCTTCCCTACCTCTCTCTGACTCCAGACAGCCACACCAGATCAGACAATTTCATCAATCTAAATATTGACCGTGCCGTTCACAGTTCATGACCCTTGCTCTTCAGGACGTTCAGCTGGCTTTCAGCAGCTTCCGCGGAGGCTCGGCTCCTCTAAGTGCCAGAACCGGAATTATTTAGAACGTCAACTGTCTGAATGAAAACAAGACTGTGAAAAGCTCCTGTGGGTCTGTTGTGTGGTTGTTTGTGTGATGTATCTGTTCATCCGCAGCCAAGTGGAGTTAGTTGGCAGGATGGGAGAGACTCCCTGGTCCTTGTCCGCTATATCGCACCTCTGATGGCGAATGTTAACCGCCTCTAATCATGGCTCTGGCAGGGATCTCCACAGATGCCATTTGTGTTGCTGGTTGGTTTCTGGAAGATTCCCAATGAGAGTGTGGTGGTGATGGTAGAAGGCCAGACGGGATGATATGAACAGGCTGTCAGTAGCTGGGAAAACAGGCTGGATAGGAATACAGACAGGTTGACAAAATGGAAAGATACAAATAAAAAAAAGGGTTCAAAAGGTCAATTTGCCTGTCTCTGGGTTTTTCTTGAACTCTTTTGCTCACCTTCTCCATTCTTTCTGGTCTCCTTTAAAAAAAAAGTTAAAAGGTTAAGGAGTAGAGAAGGCGAGGTAAATCAGTCCATCTCCTGTGTTTCTACATTAGAAATTAAGGTCAATCCCAAAATTAATTCAAGTGCAATGTGTCGGACTGAAAAATAACAATTAGCCAACATTTGTGAGTTGTACTTTATTTTGTATATTGGACAAAACAAACGTTAATTCACAAGGGTTGTTGCATATCTGAAAGATGTCTGAAGTAGGCTATATACATTTGTGTTCTAGATGAAAGTCGGCAATTGGAGAAAGTAGGATGTGTTTCCATTTGTGTTGCAATTGATTCTTCAACCACTTGATTATTATGTTTCTGGGTCACAAAGAAGAGAGGGCAGAGGATCTTGGATGAACTTTTACAGAACAAAAAATCTCCTGAGTATCGGAAACCATTTTTAGCTCCACATAATCTGTTACACAAGATAATCCTCTGTGTAACAGAGTTGAGAAGTTGCAAACTCACTCTACTAGCTTGAAATGTGGGGCCGTCGCACAATGGAGGAACAAAATGATTAGCAGTACATTGACATCAGTTTCAAAGGTGCCATGACCTAGACCGGCAAAACTCAACAACCACAAAATAATTCTGGAAACCTCCACAGTCTCCTCTGCAAGATTACTTTCATTCCTTAACCTCCCCTCACTGTCGTTCTGTGGCCCACCCTGTCAGAACTAGTCCACCATACTGCTGGGACTCACTATTAAAGTGCTGTTTGCCACTAATACACACGCCAAGAGATACTGCTGCTGGGTTGGACAGAACCACCACACCGGACCACCACCCAACAGGCCCTACAGCCCTGATCCAGCATCCCTGCGAGTTCCAAACTGACCAAGAAACTGACAGAAATAAACCAAATATGAAACAGACAGACATAGCCAACAGCAGTCCACAGCAGGTGTTAGTGTGTTTGCATGTGTGTTTCGGTGTATGTGCCTGCGTGAGCGTCTAAATGTTAAGAGCGGCCTGCAGCCTTCCTGACAGGCCTCGATGGGGGGTGATTACGCTATGCCGTCCCACTGGCTACACAGCAAGGCCCAGATACTGAGCGAAACTACGAAGGAAGGATTATTATTAGCCAACACCATGATTAGCAATCGGCTTAACGACACGCTGTTCTCATTGCGGGGAGAAACTCATCCAAAATGGATGACCTGAGGGTGATTTGAAATGAAATATCCTTTTAGTTTAGCCCAAACTGTCTGGTTAAGCTAGCTGGCAGGCTAACACTGCCATTCAGGAGTACACATTAAATTAAGCCCATTACATGCTGTCCTATTTGAAAATAACACAAATATGATATTATGCAGTGTATGTTGATGGTTTAGATGTACATGTAAATTATCATGCTTTACATTTGATATGTATTTTTTCTTATTTGCCAAATCAGAGGAAATGGTGCTGAGGTTTGAATATACTCTACATTTTAATATATTATTGTCCTTTAAGAATTATATGTCATTTTAGAATGGTAGATGGATACAGCTGTTTTCATAATATGAATTCTCGTTCAGATGCCATTTTGTGTATATTACATTATTTTTATAGATTAATTGTATTGTGTAGTGGGTGCGGTGCTTGGCAGAATGAATGGCAGGAATAGGGCTGCATTTTCTGGCTCATTGCTCTGAAATAGCTCTCCCAGTGTCATTGTCACCCTGGCATGGGTGTAGAGACTATATCTCTGTGTTTCGCTCTCTCCCAGCCTGCGCCACGGAGCAGGGAGCCCCCACGCCACTGCTTCCCTGGAGCTGGGTGTGGGGGATGGTAAGGTGGGACGGAAAACGCGAGGAAAGAGGGGAGGGAGAAAGGGTGTGGGGCGGGGGTCGATAGAGGCTGCCAGGCTCGTGGAGAGGCGGCGGAATTCTGCAGGTTGCCACGGTGAGCCAGTCGATAGCGTATTGAGCACTTAGCTGCCGCAGCGTGAGCGGAGGAGTGGAGGGAAAGAGGGGAGAGAAAGTAGGAGATAGAAAGAAACAGTGTTTGCTCTTCGGTGGATGTAGCCGAGCGCGCACACACCCAAAGACATACAGGCAGGCGTGTGTACGCACAGAAACCCCATTCAAAACCCATCATCCACTCACAGAAGATATGAACCAGACCGCATCAGATCAGCTATAGCCTTCGTTGGATTAATGCACCGCTCAATGGACACTCGTGTATGCGGTCGCTTCCTTAACGCTAGGTGCCAGATCCCTTCTCTTGTGTGTATCTGTGTGCCTGCCTAACACCTCATGTGTCATGCAAATGGCGAGTTTCTGTTCCGCCGGTGTTGAGGGAACAAGGCCATTGATTGGAGTACCTTACGCCGTGGCGCACGCGCCTCTCAATGGTGTCCTGTGGGGGAGCAAATTTGCCTATTTTTATAGAATTTTAATTTTCCGGAGGTGGTCTGGGAAGACGGATGAAGGGAAGGGGGAGAAACGGGGCGTTTCATTTATCCAGCGAAACAGCGTCAGCCTCCACCTCTGCGGCAAGGGAGTGGATTCACGAATATGTTTTACGGAAAAAAATATAATTATCCAATAATTAGTTTCAAACAAAGAAATGGGAACTGGCCCACACCATGCCTGCTGGTTTACATAGGAAAATAGACTCTGTTATACTCTATACCCCGAGCAATAACATGTTATTTCGGCTTTAGAATATTTTTTATTGCCATACATTATTTAATCACGCGTACTTTTAAAGTAAAATAGTTTTTGTTATAATCCTCATCATTCAACATTATATGTCGATCCCTATAAAAATGATTGCACTAAATCACATAATAATACATAATACCTTTTATTGCAGTCATATCTTTTACATACTACTATACATTTTTTAAACATGATTACAATGCACCAGTGCTGAAAAAGACTGTTTACTGGATAGTCCAATTGGATAGCCTTTGCCTGGCCTTTTCACATCGATTTTAATAGGACTTCCTTCACAACTCTGCCCTCATCCGTTTTTCACTTCCTATCCCAAATGATACCCTATTCTCTAGAAAGTAAACTATGTTTTACAGATCATGCTCAAAAGTGATTCATTATATAGGGGATAGTATGCGATTTAGGAAAACAGCATTGTATTCATCTTGACCTTTTCCTTCTCTTGACTTTGCCTGTCTGTCTGGCTCTCTGGGTCTGTGCTTTTGACATGTGCTTACATTTTCACCACTGTACATCTCTCACCCTGGGATACACTGTAGAGAGAGGGAGAGTTAGAAAATGAGTCTGGGAGAGAAAGCAAGAGGGAAGAAGAGAGAGGGAGAGTATGGGAAAGAGAGAGACAGAAAAAAAATAGGGACATTCAGAAAGTTGTCAAGAAAGTGAGTAAGGGAGAGATAGAGAGTAAAAGTCAGAGAGACAGAAAGAGTCAGAAAAGTGGAGATGGAATAAAATGGGAATAAAAGAGAGACGAGAGAGTCACAGAGCGATATGAAAAGACATCAATAGACAGACAGCAACGAAGCCCCGCACAGTTTGCCGATTGAACAATGGTGTCCCTCCCCATCCCTCCATCTGCCTGTCCACACTAATAGGTCCCCTCAAGCTTTTCCTTTACAGGCCCTCTCTTTGCCTCCCTCTAAATATCTTCTCGAAAATACATTCCTGTTTTTCATAACATCCCTTCTTGTTTTAAAACCATCTTTTTTACATCTTCCCCAGTTCTATCTCCCCATTTGACACGTCCTACAGTAAATCATCCCTCTACCTAGAATCTCGTGCCATCTCTTAAAGTATTTCTAAGGACGTCCTGCCTCTGTTCCCTCGCGAACGACAGACCGTTGGAGTGAACTGCTGCTCCTGCTGCTCCTGCTGGTGTTTAATTTCAGTGCCTCCTCGCTCCCTGAAGGAGTCACCAGGATGAAGGGTGGCGGAGGACCCCGAAACATCATTAAACCGGTGTGTTCCTTTGACGGCGTGTCTGTTGTCTCCTGACCTGCTCCGCCTCCATTGTTTGTCCAGTAATCACGTTAACCAACAAGGGCCCCGGCCCCAGCACGTTCCCTCTCGTCTACGGACAGGTGGTCATTAGCGGGGGTCAAGTTCGTTACGACACGAGCCGTCTCGTTACGACATTGGCGTGGGAAAGAGAGGACGGGCATTGGATGAAGGCGGAATGGGATTGCCTGAGGAAAGCGGGCAGCAAGCGTGAAATGCAGATGTGCGGAACCAACGCGTTAATGTAAGCGTACCCGGAAGAAACTCACCCAAACACAAAGAAACAGGCAGAAAAATGCGCCCGTTACACGTGCATTCAAACGCGCACACGCATACACGCTCATCCTTCAACGTGAGCCCTGTACAAAAGCCAGCAGTGGAAGGGCTGGTCGGGAGCCAGTTTGGGGCTGTCTGCAGAATCATAAGTTAGGGGCCTTGTGCAAATCCGTGCAGCCTGGGAGAGTAACCCGAGACAGATTTGGCAGGGGATGGACCGCTCTCACAGACCCAGGCAGATGAACAGACAGAGAAACACACACACAAAGACACACACACATGGACACACACACAGACACACAGCGAGATCTGTCCCATAAATCTAAGGCGCCTCAATGAGGGCCGGAAACCCAAGGACAGCTCAAGCACGTAGAGCAGACAGACCCGGGTAGCGCTGGTCCCATGCCACTGTGGGTGTGTGTGTTCTAGCAAGAGGGTGTGATTGTCTTCCAGTTCAGACTTTTTCAAATATTTCTGTGCTATAGACCACAAACCAAGTCCTTCCCCTTGGGACCAATTAGGTAAAACATTTATTTACCAAAGCTCATATATATTCCTATGAAACAATGATCTACCAACCTAACACAGTGATTATGAACCTTTTTGGGGGCTCAGGCACTCTTTTTGTGATAACACATTAGTTGGGGACACCCTCATATTCAGAACCTGACTTGAGTGATGTTAAAAGCATTTTACTGTGACTTTGGCACGGCATGCCTCAATGAACCAAGTCCCTGAGGAGAAACATTTATTAAATGCCCACCTCTTGGCATGTCTTTAGAGAGAATTTTTTTAAAGATAATTTCCGGCAATTCTACACAATTGATAACAGGGAAGAAAGATTTGTGCTTTTGCAGCTTTAAAGCTAATATCCTGCAGTTCTACAAATATTGTAATAGGGCAGAAAGATAAAACAGCAGTTATTTTGTATAAATTTAGTTTTGGGGACAAATACAATGATCTTTTATTATTCTTCAAAATAGGCGAATTTTTAACAACGGTATACTATACACCTGATAAATGTCATTATGTATGATAATAGTTCTCTACATAATAAATTACATAAAAGCACTCCAAAAAATATTTCACATAATAAACTAAATCTTTCATTCCAAGCAGACTGTTTGTTCTTCAAGCAAAACCTCTAGCAAAGCTGTAGATTTATTTAAGGGTAAAAGGCATTTAAGTCTGATTTCATTTTGCCACTTATTCCACTTCTTTAGGGCAAAGTAATCAAGGCAGTTTCGCCTAGTTCAGCTAATCCTTGGCTAGTCAAGTACTAACCAATCCTGTGTTCTTCTGATTTAATTAATCGTTAACTATTAGATATGCCCAAAGTACTGCAAGAGATCTTTGTAAAGTGTGCTTCCCTTGTCTTGCATACTGAGGACCATCGTACCTTTTTGATACAACGTATGATGGTGAGTCGTAAAACTATCCCCAGATATAAATGACGGGCCCAGTGAAAAACAGCATACAATGGTTTAACTGTGGAAACTACATATGTTATAAATGAAATACCTATGGCCCAAAACAGAAACTTGAAAATAACCTTCACTACTTAGCACTTGGGAAGTACTATAAATATAATGCAAAAAAATCCACTAATTGTACTACATAGCTTTGCATTTGTATTACACCCTAAACATATTTCACAGATTCCTTGGCCAAAACCATGGAATGTTTGGTTGTTGGTCATTTAAAAAATAAAAAATTCAAGGAAAACTGTTGATCATGTTGCGGACATTTCAACATTTCAAACATCAGTAAAAATATGTCAGTATCTTCAGGTAACTGTGTGATAAGGAAATATGACTGAATTTTCATTTTGATTAATCAAAAATCTTTACCAGACCAACTTTAAATAGATTAGCTCTACCTGCAGTTTCGTTTTTTCACAATACATTTTCTATTTACCTTTCCTGGAAAAAAAATTTGATGATGATTTTATCCAGAGAAACTTATATACGTTATTGACGGGGCATCATAGCCAATTTCTCCAACAGAAAGCCTACTTTCCTAGGAGTAAGATAGTCTGTATCAACTGCTAAATTGCTGTCATTGGAGGCTACTTGTCTTGGATGTTAGGAGCCGGCAAGCCTGTGGAGTTCTATGGAGTAACAAGCCCATTCTGTCGATACGGAAAAATATATTGCAATCAGAACATTTTCAGAAGGGACGCAGAGAAAAAAATTGCCTTGATTCCTCCACAGACAGACGCAGGTCTGTGGACCTGTTTTTGAGGACGGCTGTTGCAGTGAGTGTGAAAGGGAATAAGCATGAGAGATAAAGTGTGTATGTGTAATGCTTTTCCGGTATGTGTTTGCGTGAGTGGGTGTGTATAGTGTATCCCGTGTGTGTGTGTGTGTGTGTGTGTGTCTGTGTGGCTATCAGCATACCCTGGGTCCTAATTGTTTGTCATTCCTCGTGCTTCTTTGTGCTTGTGTGAAGTGGGTGTTGATGGGAACATTGTTTGCATACAGTAGCACCAAGCCCGAGTTCATATTTGCCTAGGTGCGCATAGCCGTGTGGCCATATGTTTGTTAGTTGTTTTTCAATGAGGGGTTTGAATCAGTATTCAGGTCTCTCCCTATCTCTGTCTGTTGTATTAAAAAAACAGCCTCTCTTTCGCTCTCTCCGTTGTAAACAAAAACCTCACCTCTCTCTCGGTCGGCTCCCTCTCGCACTTTCTCTTTTTGATCTTCTCCTTTTTGTCTGACCCTCTGTCTCTCTCCCTCTCCTTCTCTCCCTCTCTTTCTCTCCCCCTCTCAACCTCCTCCAGCTAAGCAGTGTGAGGTTTCCTCTAGTCAGTCAGGGAGAGCCAAGGGTGGGGGAAGGGGGAGGGAGGGAGGAGAGGGGAGCGCCGGAGCGTGAATTATGGATTTTGAAGGATTTCCCATTGCTGCGGAAGTTCAGAGAGAGAGAGAAAGAGAGAGGGGGAGGCAGGGGGAGGGTCGGGGGATAGAGAGAGGAAACTTTGCACAGGTTCCAAAAAACACTAGAGGAATGAAAATAAACCTTGCCTTAGGGGAGGTGAGGAAGGGAGAGGGGAGGGCGAAGGTCTGGCTGACCAATTCCACACACCTCTTTTTCCATTGCTTTGACTTTGTCTCTTTTCTCTGGACGGCACTGAAAGCAACCTGCCTGTGTCAGGTGTGAATGTGAATGCTAAACCATGTGTGGCATGGTCTCAAAACACTGTTATCTTGAAAGGGTTTTTTAAGAGGGCAATAAAAACACGGTTAGATAGCTGAACAGCCACAGGCTATAATACACACACACAGACAAATACACAAAGGCACTCAGACACACAGCGACATACACATGCACACACACATGCACACACACGTACACGCAAGAGCCAGACTACTGCATTTGGGGAAACAGCTCATTTCATGCATTTCAACACATTTTGCCATGGTGAAATGAAAATGAATGTGCTGCTTTAGAGTTCATCTAATTCGCTTGTAAACATTTTGCCACGAAGCTGAGAACTGTTGCGACCATTAATCAAATGTTTTTATCATCTATTTGTTGAGGGCATCCTTGGAGTCAAGGGAACCTGTGCATGAGGCCTGCCTGCCAATTGGACCTAACGCACACACAACACATGCACACAACACTTGCTGATATCAAGTTTCTGACGCAAAAAATAAATGTTATCCCATTAATGTCAATCTGAATTAATACATACAAAAAACAAATAAAGATACGGCACCTATTGATCATTTAGTGTTCTGCAATCATACAGTGTTCTGCAGTCATATAGTGTTCTGCAGTCATATAGTGTTCTGCAGTCATATAATGCTCTGCAGTCATATAGTGTTCTGCAGTCATATAGTGTTCTGCAGTCATATAGTGTTCTGCAGTCATA
>JACXGJ010008912.1:0-25701 GCA_016801105.1 Esox niger
AATGTATTAATTCAAAAGAAAAGATTTATCTTAGCAAATGGCATTAACTTGTTTTATTATAATGTCTTCATCAAGGGTTTGGTTTAATAAATTTACAGTACAGTACACGGTATACAACATACAGTATATATATATATATATATATATATATATATATATATATATATATATATATATATATATATGTGTATGTGTATGTGTATATATATATATGTGTATGTGAAAGGTTAAGACTTGGTATTAATTGGAATGTTGTTATCAGAGAAACAGCAGCAACATGACACTCACTTCTCACATCAAAAAAAGACAACAGACAGAAACATCCTTTGTATCCCCCTCTCCACTCCCTGAAGTGTGTGCTTGAACTGTGCCCAGAATAGCAAGCTGAGGAGCTTTGCTGCTGATGCCACTAGGAAGACAGACAAGGAGTCACAGTCATTATTAAGGGGAAAAACAGTGGGATTTCACAAACTAAAACTCTTTAATAACTGAGCTGAAATTATGTTTTGTTGGGGGTGGGGGGGGTTGTCGGGAGCTTCCTGGAATCCCAAATATCCCCTTTGAGTACAGATGATTTCCCTGTTTCATATGCTTGCTTTGATTTAAACGCTCGGTGAGGTTTGGCAGGAAATCATTTATGAATCAAGCCCCGGCTCCGATTATGTGAATATGAAATCAGATTGAAAAAGAAATGGGGTGATTGTGGAGTTAATAGTATTACTGTTATTATGGTATTATTACAGTCTAGTCTCACTAAACATAATGTTATACTAATAATACCCTTGATATCCCTTCTTGTAGTTACCTCAGTCTACCGGAAATTATCTCATGTCACACATAAGCCATTGAATTGCAAAAAAGCTCCCTTAAACATATGCGTCTGGTAAGATTGTATGTGTGCACTGCTATTGATTTACCAGAAACTACCTAACTCTATTTCCAGAATAGCAGATTGACATCTATTATGTCAGCAGTCTACACTGTATCAGAATTAAGTGTAGATATGGTCTGTGGTACAATCATGAGATCAGGGCATCTTTATGAAATGGGTTTACTTCTTTTCCAGGGAAGTAATATTAGTGCACCAGCTTGTTATTGATGTCTTTGGGCATTGATATACTACTGCAAAAGTTTCTAACTTTGGGCAGAACATCCACCAGATGCCACCTTATTTAATCCATAGTGGGTATTCATTACAAAAACACTTGACGCATTCCAAATGCTGATCACCTATCAATCTCCAGGGAGCTTTTAGGTGGATGAGCGAATGCTGGGCTGGCCATTGACATTGTTTCCAAGAGTAATCACTCTGCACGATTAGCATTAGGTAGGCATTAGTATGATAAATCATTCCCACGTTTAGATGTTAAGGCACATGTTAACAGATGCATATTACTTAGCCAACCATTTTCAAACAGTCACAGATGGCGTTGAACCTTACAGTTTTTTTACTGTTACTCATGGCCTGTTGTGTGGTGGTATGTACACACTGGGGCACTTGTTTCTATCCTCTTTCTTTTTTTACCTATCCCCAAGTACTTCCTGTTGTGCATCATGTTGCACACTTGGATATGTACCAACAGTCATTTTTACGAAAACGCCAGCTGCTGTTGGCCACTGTTGTGACTCCCAAACAAATTTTGCCGGGAACCTTCTGCTGTATTTCCCAGGGCCAGTACACAACATGACTGCTTTGTAAGCACATTGTTCCTCCCTAGGATCTGGGAGCCCAAATGATGCCATTTAGTTAGGAATAGTTGTCTTCTCCGCGGCAAACAGAAACAGAATGAGCACATTCCTCCGAATGCCTAGTCTGACATTTTAGAAGATGTGCGTTGTTCATGTCATAGACCTGCCATTTCAGGCAATGCCTCAGCATTAGAAAAATAGTCAATGTGTATGCAAAACTTCACACAAATTAAAAAGGCAAATGACAGCATACTCTGTTTTTGGTTTCTTGGTAATGACAACATCAACAGAAATACAGTATAATTGTTTTGCAAAATTACAGATCGACAGATAGACCTTTATTCTTTCTACATGTGCATTTAGAATAAGAGCCTGCCATGTGTACTGTGTATACTGTATAAGTACATTACATGGTATGTTTATACAGCTGGCCTGCAAGAAACCAGAATTGTGTCAAGGCCGACTTGACGTTGATTGGCTTGCATTTCTGCATCTATTGTTACCCCTGTGTCACTGACCGTGTCCGTGCCATATCTAGTTCATCTATTGTTACCCCTGTGTCACTGACTGTCTCTGTGCCATATCTAGTTCATCTATTGTTACCCCTGTGTCACTGACCGTCTCTGTGCCGTATCTAGTTAATCTATTGTTACCCCTGTGTCACTGACCGTCTCTGTGCCGTATCTAGTTCACTCATTGTAACCCCTGTGTCACTGACCGTCTCTGTGCCGTATCTAGTTCACCCATTGTTACCCCTGTGTCACTGTCCATCTCTGTGCCGTATCTAGTTCACCCATTGTTACCCCTGTGTCACTGTCCGTCTCTGTGCCGTATCTAGTTCACCCATTGTAACCCCTGTGTCACTGACCGTCTCTGTGCCGTACCTAGTTCATCATTAGCACCAACGGTTGAAAGGCTTCAGGGTTTGTGGGGTAATAAGCTCTGCCCCAGCAGTCTCCTGTGGGTTTAGGCTAGGTTGACAAGCCTGCTAAACTAATTCTGACAGTCTGACCTGCGATTGCCCTGGCCAGCAGTTCAGCTCTTCTCCAGAGTAAGCCCGCAGAGATCCAGCCGGGCAGCAATGGAATACCAATGTCCTATGTCTATCTGTACACTATGCTTCCCATGTTGAGGAGCTTTGATCCAGCTGAATCTTGTTTGTGAGGGTTTGAAGTATTACTATGCCTTATGGGCCATCCAAGCCTGTGTTTGTTGGACCTGTTAGAAATCAGCCGTCATAGAGTGGTTTAAATAATAGCTTGCGTACCTGGTTGTCAAGGGAGAGAGTATATCATTTATTTATTGCAGCATTAGATCGTATTGTTCATGAGGTTATGGACATGGTCTTCCTTACACAACCTCAATTTCATCTCAATCAGTCTCTTCTCACTGTAATGTTGGTTACAAGCTGTTATATACATTGAGGAGCGTGTTTACCTAGCAAAGCCAAGACAGTAAACCCCATGCCAACTGGTCAATGTAAACATTCCTGTGGTTACCAGAGCACAACCTACAGAGAGATCATCTAAACAGAGAGGTTTTCTGTTTACATAGGCACATTCACTTCTAATGAAATGAACATTCATATTGTAGTTGTTAATTCTCACATCCCACATTCCCCCCATTAAACATTTAAAGAGAAACATTACATGTTTGATAAAACATTACCAGTACAATTCAATTTCTAATGAAAAGGCCCATACACTTATGTTACAAACTAAGACAAAACAACAAAAGGAGTATCTGACCAGTCAGATCTTATTGTTCCTCAAATGAAAATGAATGTAAACAAGACAACTAACACACTGCACTGACACATAACTCAATGTATGACATTCACCAATCCCTCCGCCATCTCAGATTATACGGGTCGAGAAATATATTGACATCAACAGGCTACTATCAGTTTTAACGGTGTTCAGCAGAAAATCTGTCAAAAACATGACATCATGATGAAACATTTCCCCAAGTCCATTGAACAATTAAAAAAACTTGTACATATCATGATCCATGCAACAATATCATACAAAAGACTTATGCATATCCTGTTGTACCTGTGAAAAATTCTACCTTTAAAATGGGGAAAACATCTACCTGTGACAGGGATCATCTATAATAGGGAACAAATCACTATCCAAACATACCATGATTGCAGTCATAATGTAGATAACTAAGTATCCACACAAATACGCCAAAGACCAATATTGGGATTGTCATCGTACAGTTTCCCACCAGTCTTGCGAGAAACAAACCTTCATACATATGAAATCATCATATCAGTTCATTTAGGAAAATCTTAGATTGTATGGAAATAAGTTTGTTTTCAATCAAGTGTGCTTTAGTTCTTGTCGTCAATTTTCTTTGTCTTGCATCAGTGATGAAAAGGTCCAATATTAGTTATTGCAGTCAGTGTGATGTGGACCCAGCAAATTGCCTGGTTGTCCTAACAACAGTGAGTTCCCAAAACTTCACTAATTCAAGATTAACACAACAGTGTCTTCCACTGTGTTGGGACCTGTCCAGTCAACTGGCCCGTGTTACTCTGACCTGTAGTATGTGGAGTCCTTTAGGACTCAGGTGGATTCTCCTCTCATCTCACTGTTAATAATTCATCAAGAAATGGAGTGTGAAGCAAAGGGAACTGTCCCTGGCATCGTTCTGCCATGTGAGTGGTCAGGAAGATTTGGAACAGATTCAACCAGTGTTGTTGTAGAAATCCTTCTTGAACATGTTGCTGGTACTCACACACTCCGTTGTCTGTGTCCAGTCAGTGACGTGATGCATCATCAGAAGAGGGGTTGTGATGTCCCAATCTGTTGAATGTATAAATGCAAGACAACGATTAGTGTGGTTCAACAGTCCATCACACTTTCATCCACTGGGTATTGTTCCATCAACTCCCAACAATGAAGACAAAAGATCAGTCTGGAAAACTTGTGGATCTCAAAAGTTCCATCATCAGGGTGAAGCGTTCAATCTATTCAGACAAATTTCCAGAAAACTCTATGCCAAATGTCCTTTTCCATCTACAACTGTCGGTCGGCCTGGTGGTCAAACAGAAATAATTTTCATCCATTCGGCTTGTCTCCTTTGTCTCCTTTCCCGCCTTTCGACTGTTGTCCTTTCTTGGCCATCTTAACTTTCCTTTGTCTTTTCAATTAACTGGATAGCTTTATTTTTCTTTCTGTCCATTTCGATTCCAGGCATCGTAGTTAATGATCCTTTTCGTTCTTGATGGTGTCCTATTTGTGCCATTATATTCAAACATGAACGCATCGTGCGCGTCAGAGGCTGCAGTCCTCTTGTTGCATGTTTACAACTGGATGGCATTATATTTTGTTTGTACAAGTCACTGTATAATCGCCTAAAACAAGTAGCATTATCAACGAATTACAGTTCAGCGCTTCTCCAATTCATCCACCCCTAGAGATATTCTTTCGCGGTCTAGTCAGGAAGTATCTAGGGCTTCTCTCCAATTCATCTACCCCTAGAGATATTTAACACAATTTTATTCATGGCCTAGTCAGGGAGCAACCAGGTCTTTTCTCCAATTTATCTACCCCTAGAGATATTTTGCACGATTTCTTTTGCGGCCTAGTCAAGGAGTAACTAGGTATTTTCGACTACTAAACGCTTTTGCAATCTTGACAGTTTGTTATATGGCGTACTTTCACGACTCACTGTTCAGTGGTTCACATCAACCAATAACCAGGAAAAACAACTTCTTCCTCGCAAATTGAGCCCCTTAGCTCTCCAATTGAAGTTCAGTAGAATCGTTAAAACTTGATCATTTATTTATTGCAGCATTAGATCGTATTGTTCATGAGGTTATGGACATGGTCTTCCTTACACCACCTCAATCTAGTCTCACTCAGTCTCTTCTCACTGTAATGTTGGGTACAATCTGTTCTATGCATTGAGAGGGGGGTGATTACCTAGCAAAGCCAAGACAGTAACCCCCATGCCAACTGGTCAATGTAAACATTCCTGTGGTTACCAGAGCGCAACCTACAGAGAGATAATTTAAACAGAGAGGTTTTCTGTTTATATAGGCACATTCACTTCTAATGAAATGTACATTCATATTGTAGTTGGTAATGCTCAGATCCCACAGACCTCAGTGTTACAGTTTTTGTGACTTGGTTTGCTGTGCCGAAAACCTAACATCCCATTACATACAACAAATGTAACTCAAAAAATGTATATGGCTGTATTAATCTGCATTATTTACCCGAAGCAGTAAAGGTTTGGAGATCATATTTGAGGATTAGCTGGTCAGGGAATGAGCTATTGATTTGAGCTTAAGAAATTCTACTGCAGGGGAGAGACTTCGCCACCCTTTAGCTGGGATGTAAGTAACCTGACATCTTAGTAAAAGTTGCATTAGGTTTAATTTTTTTTTAATTCAGACCACCACCAGACAACAAAAGGTATCATACTGACCAATATTAGCCCATATCAAAATCTCAGGTCTAACACTTTATAACTAATATAGTAACACACACTTTATGTAGAGTTGCTTTCTCCTGGGGGGATTATATTTAAGTAAATTTACATTGGGAGTTACATGGTTACATTTTAAAAGGGCATGGTTACAGTGTGCCTTGTTAGCATTCTTGTTACCCGGTCTTAGTCTTTTTGCCAACCATGGCACTACATGTGGACCCGATGGTAGTAGCCAGAGGCATCGCTAGGATCACAATACATTCAGGGCTTGGCCCACCTTCACGCCCAGCACGGGACAGAAAGTACAGGGTTTTGAATGTACATGCACAACATTTTGATGAACATGCTAGCAGCCTAAACGTCTACATTGTTATAAAGGGCGATCGGAATTATACATGATCAGGGTTCATTTTTTTGGGGGTCCGTTTGAGATCCAGGTTTATTCATAAAAGATCCGTGGCTATAGTTTCGGAGGCCCAGGGCTAACGATGCCACTGGTAGTAGCATCTTTGATTTATATTAACATTTTTGCAATTATTTGTTTTTCAGATGTGAAATTACAAAATATTTGTTATTTATAGTGTTGCAAGCAAATGTAAAATAATATCAATATTTATGCAACTGAAATAGTGTAATAGGTCACTCTGCAACAACCACATTACCATGCAGTAAAATAGTCATACCTATTTGCAGTGCCGGCTCTAGCCTAAGCAACATTTTCAAAATGCACTAGCGGTCAGGTGCCCTAAGTGACCGCATGTTGCTCATGCCTGGACCCGGCTCAGCCTGTATGACTACTATGTATTTATATTTAAGTTTTTCTTTCCAAGTTTGTGAAATTTTGTTATTAAGGCCCTGCTTCATTGCAGCAACTCCAAGTGGACTCTGGACAGTTGATATATAGGTATGTGTCTTCTGAAGCACATTTCATATGGTTCCATTTTTATTGCCCTGCTTGCTCAAACCCAATGTTGATATGAAATCCCTATGTGCCTATGAGAAATCATTCTTTGGCCAGGATTGAGTTCACAAGCTCCCAAACAAAATAGATATGTGCAAGTGTCAAGGTAGAAACAACAAGTACAACGTCATTTACACAGTGGGCTTAATACTGATAGACCCCTATATAAATGATGAATTTGGGCAAGCCACATCAAAATGGTTGTCTGCTGTGTGTTTCGTAACAGGGTTTGGGCTTTGAGTAATGTGTAACAGCCTTTACATGACTGCGACCAAAAGGCATCATTTTGAAAGCCATGATGACGTTGAGAACCCATGAGCCGCAACCCATGATGACGTTGAGAACCCCCTGCCATATTGTGATGAACGACAGCCGTTCAGCCTGAGGAGGTAGCAGTGGCTGTGTAGCTGGGTTGAGGGAACTAAGAGGGGGAGGGAGTTTAGTGGATGATTAAAGAGACAAAGATGTCAGGTAGACATGTTTCACAATGCCCCATAATGCCTGTGGAACAATGCGTGGGGGGGTGACATGTCTTTTCAGCCAGCCGGTATGAGCAGGATAGCAGACACAACCCAAGAAGGGCCAGACATCATTATTTGGAGAAACAGATTATGTTTTTATTTTGTAAAGCTGAAATGAGCTTTCTTTTAAATAGAGGTTCTCAACGTTTTTTGCTTTTTGATTTGCAAATTTATATTTTTATGATTTTGCAGACCATACGGATATATTCAGTATCACTGCAAAGCAAATTCCTTTACTCAGGAGATTAATTCATCCATATCAACTCATCTTTTATTGGATACTTGGTACATATCCCTGTTGTTAGCAGGGTAAAGGATATCGGGGCTTTTGATATTAACAAAGTTAATTTACTAAAGGATATTTACTTCCCTCACTTTTCATGCAATTTTTTTTTTTACTGAATATCCTGTATGGCTATTAATAATACATATAAATCATGTACATGTAAACGGAAATACTTTCACATTGTCAGTAATCTTGTTCCCAGATATTCTGCGCAATAGCCTGGGAGCAAGGTTAGAATGTCAGTCAGAGAGATGATGAGCTTTCAGTTCATTCATTCAGCATGTGGTGAGGGTGTGATTTTTTTCACAAAGACACTTTGGAGCTAAATACTATGTGGTACTGACTAATAGACTGGGGTGCATTGAGTTAATGAATTACTCATCTTGCGTGCTTCCATCATGAAGAAACCTGATTGACCATCTGGCGCCAATGCAGAAAATGCTTGATTTAGTTTTTTGTGTGTTTGTGACATGTTTGTTTACTCTGCAAGTCATAAGTAGGACATAATGACAATTATAATAATGTTTTTTGTAGAGCATGAGCTAGAAACGTATTCAAAAGAGTAACAATACAAGAGCAATAAGCTAAATATCAAAGCAGGTAATGACAATAAACATTCTTGATGTGTGAAAATAGAAACAAGAGTCAAAATTGACATAGCAGTTCATGTGGTTGGGAGGCTCTGATAGGTTGATCAGCAAGAAAATGGGACAATGTGCTCATCAGATTTTTTGCACTCTTAATAAGAGTACCACCTTGATTTTATTACAATTATGTCAATTTCACATCGTGATTGCATCTAGTGACGCTGTCAGTTTGGATGCAGTCTCTGTGTCCCCATGTGCCTTGTTCTGATCATACAAATGAAAGCGCACTTCAGATCTTTGGATTAGCGCATCAAGTGGTTCCATGTATGTACTTTACAGAAATCAAGAGCAGCCCCATTACGGATACCTGAGGGACCCATTGAGTGACTTAGGGGTTGGATTTATAATTTCCAAGTTTTACAAATGCTTGTCTGTCAGTCAGATTCTGTGCCAGTGAAACCACTAGAGTGCTGTACCAGATCATAAAGGCAATTTCTTTAGTCTGCTGATGAGAATCTCATGATTTACTGTGGCTGCTGTCATTTCCTGAAGCAAAATGATTCTAGTGTCTCTGTCATCAGCTACTATCAAGAAGCAATATGTTTCCTGCTTTTAATATGTGTGCTGCAAGGATGTAAGACAGGAAGGCTTTATGCTGCCACTCTGCTTACCAACCCACCCCCCAACGGTTGTCCCTGTCCTAGTTCATCTGGTCATGCTTCCTATCTGGACTAGTTTAAAATAGACTCTGGGCTCAGCCCACATGCATCAATTATTTATTACAATTTGGACTCTTAATATGTTCACCCGGCACAGTCAGAAGAGGACTGTTTACCCCTCTGAGCATGGTTCCTCTCTAGGTTTTTTCCTACATTTCGGCCTTCTTAAGGAATTTTACCTAGCCACTGAAGTTCAACACTACTGTTGTTTGCTCTTTCTGGATTAAGGCCGGGTGTTTTGTTAAAGCACTTTGTGTCAACTGATGATGTAAAAAGGTCTTTTTAAAATACATTTGATTGAATGATTGATTATGCAGAGTATTAGTAACAAGCAGTGTGCTTGGTAAACTTGTTGCTGTATATACAAATTACAAGTTGAAGCACCTTTGAAAGAAACGGCAGGTTGGAAATTGGTCTGTAGTTGCTTGACAGCATTGGGATTCAGTGAAGGCCATATATAAACTATGAGTAATTTATGACTCCGTTTAGTTGGACTGAAATATTGGAAAATTTATTTTATGAGATTTGAGGGAATAATACAGAAGTAAAAAATGTTAACAAAAACTGGTATAATACACATAAGAAAGGCCTATAATGCCATACATGCACTTTCACTCTAGCGTTGACAAAGGGAATAGCAGTGTATTTACGACACCTGGTACAGCATTTAAGCTAGGGAGCATGGTTATCTAGCTGACTTTATACAATGTCTGGTTTGGAATTACAATTGTTATAGCATATCTTTCCTGTGGTAAATAACTATATAAGCTTGTGTATTCCTCAATCGCTCAAAAACGATGGCTGCATATGTTTTCTCAAGAGCTATATCCCTTTGGGACTGGTGCTGCATTATTTTCCTTTGTACAGCACTGCTGGATTCTTCACTTCCAACAGAATCTTACCATGTGTGTTTTGACTAGTGTAGTGGAAGATGGGTCACCAAAGTCAAATACTGTGGGTCCGGGGATAAGAGAGTGATGGGATGGTGTGTGGACACATGGGTAATAAACTATTTGTGAAGTGCTCTGTTTCAACTAAAAAAAATCTCCCATACCGTTTCAAATATATTTAGCTAGTACTGCTTTTAGATGGTGAAAATCAAGCAGCTGGCTACTTTTACTACAACCCTGTTTCCAAAAAAGTTGGGACGCTGTGGAAAATGTAAAAAATCTGAATGCAATGATGGGGAAATAACCCTATATTCAATATATATGGTACAAAGACAACATCAGAAACTGAATCTGAGAAATGTTAATATTTCTTAGAATTTTATGCCAGCAGCATGTTTCAATAAAGCTGGGACAGGTGCAGCCAAATGCTAAAAAATACATACCTGCTGGAACATCTCACAACTAATTAAGCAAATTGGCAACAGCTCAGTAACATGATTGGGTATAAAAAGAGCATCCCAGTGAGGATGATTCTTTCAGAAAAAAAGATTGATCAAAGAGTATCTCATCATCTACGGTACATAATATCATTAAACGATTCAGAGTATCCAGAGAAATCTCTGCATACGAGGGACAAGGCCGAAAACCAATATTGGATAGCCATGATCTTAGGACCCTCAAGCGGCACTGCATTAAAAACAGACTGTAGTGGACATCACTGCATGGGCTCAGAAACACTTTTGAAAACCATTGTCTGTGAACACTACAGTGGGGAGAACAAGTATTTGACACACTGCTGATTTTGCAGGTTTTCCTACTTAAAAACCATGTAGAGGTCTGTGAGACGGAATCTAAAACAAAAATCCAGAAAATCACATTGTATGATTTTTAAATAATTCATTTGCATTTTATTGCATAACATAAGTATTTGATCACCTACCAACCTGTAAGAATTCCAGCTCTCACAGACTTGTTAGTTTTTCTTTAAGAAGCCCTCCTGTTCTCCACTCATTACCTGTAATTACTGCAACTGTTTGAACTTGTTACTTGTATAAAAGACACCTGTCCACACACTCAATCAAACAGTCTTCAACCTCTCCACAAGGGCCAAGACCAGAGAGCTGTGCAAGGACATCAGGGATAAAAGTATAGACCTGCACAAGGCTGGGATGGACTACAGGACAATAGGCAAGCAGTTTGGTGAAAGGGCTCAATTATTAGAAAATGGAAGAAGTTCAAGATGCCGGTCAATCTCCCTCGGTGTGGGGCTCCATGCAAGATATCACCTTGTGGGGCAGGAAGGTGAGGGATCAGCCCAGAACTACATGGCAGGACCTGGTCAATGACCTGAAGAGAGTGGGGACTACAGTCTCAAAGAAAGCCATTAGTAACACACTACGCCGTCATGGATTAAAATCCGGCAGTGCACACAATGTCCCCCTGCTCAAGCCAGCTCATGTCCAGGCCCGTCTGAAGTTTGCAATGACCATCTGGAAGATCCAGAGGAGGAATGGGAGAAGGTCATGTGGTCTGATGAGACAAAAATAGAGCATTTTGGTCTAAACTCCACTCGCCGTGTTTGGAGGAAGAAGAGGGATGAGTACAACCCCAAGGTCACCATCCCAACCGTGAAGCATGGAGGTGGAAACAAACATCATTCTTTGGGGATGCTTTTCTGCAAAGGGGACAGGACGACTGCACCATATTGAGGGGAGGATGGATGGGGCCATGTATCACGAGATCTTGGCCAACAACCTTAGTAAGACTATTGAAGATGTGTCATGGCTGGGTCTTCCAGCATGACAACGACCCGAAACACACAGCCAGGGCAACTAAGGAGTGGCTCCGTAAGAAGCATCTCAAGGTCTTGGAGTGGCCTAGCCAGTCTCCAGACCTGAAATCTATAGAAAAGAACTACAGGAAATGTATGATCTCTGTAATTGCAAACAAAAGTTTCTGTACCAAATATTATGTTCTGCTTTTCTGATGTATCAAATACTTATGTCATGCAATAAAATCCAGATTAATATTTTTTCTGGATTTTGGTTTTAAATTCCGTCTCTCACAGTTCAAGTGTACCTACGAAAAAAATTACAGACCTCTACATGGTTTGTAAGTAGGAAAACCTGCAAAATCAGCAGTGTATCAAATAGTTGTTCTACCCACTGCTTATGTATTTCGCTGCATCCACAAATGCAAGTTAATACTCTATAATTTAAAGTTGTAACCATATATAATTATAATCGAGAAATGCTGCTGCCTTCTCTGGGCCCAAGCTCATTTGAGATGGACTAAGATGTGGAAAACAGACAAATCTTTTTTTATTGTTTCTGGGAATTATGGATGGAGCGTCCTCTGGACTAAAGAGGAGAGCGACAATCCGTCTTGTTATCTTTGCACATTTCAAAAGCCAGAACATGTGATGGTATGGGGGTGCATTATTGCACATGGCATGGGTCACTTGCACATCTGTGGAGGCACCATTAATGCTAAACAATATGTACAGGTTTTGGAGCAACATATGCTGCCATCAAGACAACATCTTCTTCAGGGAAGGCCTTGTAATTTCAGCAAGACAAAGCCAAACAACATTTTACATGTAATACAACAGCGTGGCTCTTTAGTTAGTCAGAGTCCGGGTACCAAATTAGCCTGCCTGCATTCCAGACTTGTAACCCATTGAAAACATATGGCGCATTATGAAACGAAAAATACGACAAAGGATATCCGAAATGTTGAACAGCTAAAATCCTATATCACACTAGAAGGGTAAAACATTTCACTTTCAAAACAACAACAATTGGTCTCCTCAGTTCTCAAACCCTTACAGAGAATTGTTGGAAGAGGAGGTGATGCAACACAGTGGTGTGAGGTGCGAGGGCAACAAGTGCGTAATGGAGAGGGAAAACCAAAAGTAACAAAACAACACTTACACATGGAATCTCGTATGTTAATCAAAAAGGAACGGCACCGCATGGTCTCAACAGGTGAGGTGCGGGCGAAAACAAGGTACCTAGGTATACATAATGGCTAACAGAAAGCTGATATGTGTGTGTATGTGTTATGGGTGCACTGCTGCCATCTGCTCCCGCCGGCGGTTAGTACTGCAGCGAGGTGGAGCGCAGGAGAGGGAGAAAGCACACCACACAGAGTAGCCGTCACAAGTGGTTATCATGCCCCTGTCCCAACTTTTTCGAAACATCTTGCCGGCAATAAATTCAAAACAGGCATGTATTTTTCCGGAAACAAAAAATGTTTTGTTATCTTTGTACTCTTTTCAATTAAATACCAGGATAAGTGATTTGCACTGTTTTTATTTGCATGTTACACAGCATCACATCGTTTTGTGAAACAGGGTTGTATATAAATAAAATTAATCAAGCATTCAGTGTTGCATGAATACTTTTTAAATTCTGAGGAATGTGATGCTGACTGCACTATGTGTGTGGTCCAGAGATACTCCAAAGACATCTTTGTCCTACTGACTGGTCCCATTGATAGGATGTTCATTTATTTTTACAGTACTTGAATTATATGCTTCAAAATAATATTCTGGTATTTTTCAACAGAATTCAAAACAATTCCTAAGTTAATTGAGCCTAATTTGTGTTGCTCCTTTAATGTAAGTTCATAGTAAATTAAATGACAGTTATTTTTGTTTGAAAGAACTTTGTTTCGTAGCAAGAAGCCAGTTGGTGTGTTTTGCATAATTAGTATTTTATTTTTAAAAAAATGTCTTTGAATTTGATGATTTATATCTTTTGTGATTAAGGTCCAAATACAATATACATACAGAAAAGAAATTACTGGGAAAAAATTAGCTTTTTGGGGGTGAATTGCAGATTGAGATCCAGGGTGCTCATGAAATTTTAATACAGACATCCAACATATGGATCAGTCTCTTTTATGGACAGAATGTCACAATATTCATGAGTGACTGACAGACCAGTACGATATGATGTATTTCACACAATCTAACCTGACATAGCGTTAGTTCATCCACATCTCTTCCACAAACTTTTTGAAAACGAAACACTTGTTTAAACTGTTTTTAGAGAATTCTAAACACATTAATTTCCATTGCTTGTAACTCTACCATGAAGTAGTCATAACTACATTTTGATAGTTTCATCTTTTCCTGAAACATTTTCTGAATGGTTCATTGGTCGCATCATTTTTTAGGAACGTTGACCTTACAATCAGAGGTGGTGATTGGCTTTTTCTACTTTGCTTCAGACAGTTTCCATACTGCTGATTGTGGAACAGACCAATCAGAAACTCATTTCTGATGTTAACCCCTGGTCTGGCAGCTGCTTAATCAGAAAGTGTAATGCTTTTTCACAATGCATCCAGGTTGTCAAGTGGATTTCCTATATCTAGTATTCACAGCCATGTCAATATAGCGCAATACTCAGGCTCATTTCACTGCATGCAAAATACCTAATAGATTAAATTTGATTAAACTTTATTGTCCTTGAGCAGTACAAGTACAGTACAATGAAATAGAAATAGGAAATTCACAAGTATTAAGTATAATATATGTTACAAGTGCAATGTATAGATGTGCATTGAAGGCAAATACAGTACAAATTGCAATTCTAAATGAGCAATGAAGGCAAATAGGGGAGGGGAGAAAATTGACAAGTATTAAGCATAATTTATGTGCAAGTGGGGAATTAATAATTGTGAGAGGAGACAAATGCAAGTGCAAATGGCAATTCTGACTGTGCAATTGAGCAAATTGGAGGTGAAAAGTTGCAGAAATAGCAGCTATGAGGTTCCTGAGGTAGACATGTACATGTAACTACTGAAAACTAGCTTATTTGACTTTGCAAGGCAGTGTCAGAGTCCAGTAGTACAAGGGAGTAGTGCAAAAAGGTCCTTGAGAGGAAGTTCTGGGTGGGTGGAAATTAGTGATGGGTCACAGAGTTCAGCAGGGTTACAGCAGATGGAAAGAAACTGTTCCTGAGCCTGCTAGTGCATGAACGAAGTGACCTGTATTGCTTGCATGATGGCAGAATGGAAAACAGTTTGTGGCATGGATGTGAAGGGTCTCTGATGATGCTGCGCGCCTTACGTAGATATCACTTGCGCTGGAGGTCTACAATGGCTGGGAGCTGGGCACCAGTGATGTGCTGGCTGGTTTTCACCTGGTCGGCCATGGACCATCCGCCAAAACACTGTGGCACAGTTCATCAAAATGCTCTTGACTGTGCAGCGGTAGATGTTCACGAGGATCTTGGAAGGCATCGATGAGAACCAGGGCATGATGGTAGCCTTTAGACTTCCTGTAATCCACAATGACCTCCTTGGTGTTCTTTGCATTGACGGCCAGGTTGTTGTCTGAGCACCATGCCGCCAGGCACTTGACCTCCTGTCTGTAGGCTGAATCGTCATTGTCACTGATCAGGCCTTCCACTGTGTTGTCGTCTGCAAACTTGACGAAGGTGTTGGAACTGTGTACAGGGACGCACAGTCCTGTTTGACAAGAAGATCTGCCATTTCAGATTAGTGGTTATTGAGTTTTTATCAAGTATTGACCCAGTTTAACTCTGGGCAATGCTCTTGATTCTAGAATGTTCAAATGTTATTGAACAATTCCAGGAAGTAAATATCTGTGCCCCTAATTTGTCTTTTGTCTCTTTGTCTCCTCAGCAAATGGTGAATTTCCTCCAACGGTAACCAACACCAACAAAATACCATTGAAACCAACAAATCAGAATATCAAAACAACTACTCCGTCCAATGGAAACACAAGAACCTTTTCAGAACTTCCCACTTCAACTGATTGTAAGTGTCCACCTGTTGTTATATGAAAGTATCTCAGGTATTTCTTCAGAAATGAAAGTCTGAGGTGGAAGGTAATACATTTTCATCTCAGAATCTCCAGCTTGAACAATGTGCTTTACTCCTACACACAAACATTACATTCTCACTTTTCCTCTTCTGCTTGCTCAATGACACGCACACACACACACATACCCACTCACACACACACACACACACACACACACACACACACACACACACACACACACACACACACACACACACACACACACACACACACACAGGCAGTCTTAAATTCACATTTCCCCCACATGCTTTGTAGAGCCACACTGCTTATTCCTCAACTAAAGTAAGTGTGCCACCTGCTGGAATTGTCCATTCTCACGTCTATAATGATAGATCTTATTGCTGATTAAATGGAGCAGGAAGGTCAGTTTTGAAGTGCAAAACGCTCCAATTTGTCTCTAGAAAATGTCAGTGTAGCTTGTTTGACCGAGTTGACATTTTCTACCTTAGATTCTTCCAACCACGATCTACTGCATAAATTAACACTGTGGATAGAGTTGAGCTAGAATTGGCTCAATTTTTCAGAAGTCGGACTGAATAAATTTTACAGCGCAGGAAATAATGACGTTTTTCCATATTATAATCATTGAGGTTATCATGTGCTGTGTATCGTTACTATATATTTGAGATGAATCTTGAGCTGCAAAAATAGTAATACCAATCAGTCTGGATTATACCAGTGTTCTTATACTATGGGTTGTCAGAGTAATTGCATTTATCACAATCAGGTTTGGTCCATATCAACAAGATTGATGTTCATGACATTCCCTCCAGTATCATTGCAAAGATAATGAATGTCGAATGTGCCTTTTAATCACAACTTTGTTAGCCACAGCTTCATGCTAAGAAGCTTTGTTGCGACCCTTTTCCTTCAGTGACATGACTGATGCAATTATCCAGTTATCAGCAATTTGTGGACCCCGATCCGACTCCGAAACAATCAATGGTTCGATTCGGACCTCGACAAATTTTTCATAAATTAATAATATTATAATATCATATTATATTTCGACAGCCGCAGTTTAGATAGCTCATCGCAGATGGGAGGGTCCAAATAACTGTGTTGTTTAATCACTTGCTTCATTTAAATAATTTATTCAGTACAGCCAATTAAAGCAATTATTTACAATTTAATATATCTTCTCTGCAGTGGCAAAAGTGTGAACGAGAGATGGCAAAATGGCTAGGTAGCTAGGTCTTGCTCAAAAGTTAGAAAAGTAAAATCTGAAAATCAAGCTTTCAAAGATAAATATACCTTATTTGTTACCACAGCAAGTCAGGGACAGTCTGTCTGATTTGTTCTGAGACCGTGGCAATTATAAAATTGGAAATGTTAAGCGTCACTATGAAAGAGGGCGTCAATCTTTTGAAGATAACTGTGCACAAGTCAGAAGTGAGGGCAAGGATAATACACTCCCAGATAATAGATCTCCAAGCTCATAATGATGGTTTGGGCCTTTGATGGGGTGAACATTTTAGTGACTGGAACTCATTTTAGTGACATACCACTGCGTTAATGCACCAATCTGCTAAATGAAGGTCAGACGAACCTTGTGTAACCTAATGTGATGGGACACTAACTGGTGGTTAACACACTAAATAGTCAAAATAGAGAGTCTAAGATGCATTCCAGGATGTTAAGCGCTATACATGTATATAACAAATCAAATAGATCACAAGATATCAAAAGAAATGGATGTACAACTTGGATATTGTAGTTCACAAAAATGGCTGAAAGTGTAATGTGCATTGTATCTTTAAATAAGACCTGTTTGAGGCTTAAAAAACACAACTTTTACCTGGAACACAAACAAACAGATGAATAACGAGCCCACTTTGTTCCAGTAGAAAGAGCAGTTGACATTATGATTTTCTGTCAGTTGTCTTCACCAAATACTTTCTGATGACCCACAAGTCAAATTCAGCTAGGCCACTCTATATACAGTTATGTAGATAGGATGTTTTCCAGCTAAAAGTGAGTTATTCTTCCAATCTCTGGAAAGCAAACTGAACCTTATGCATTATGTTAGTTTTGTAGAATTACCAGTCCTTCAGTTTTCTCTGATCAAAGTAATATTTTTTTTATAAATGACTATTGACCTCATGGTGATTTCCTTCCTCTCCGGCAACCGAATAAGGAAGGACACACGTATCTAAAGATTGACTGGGTATATTGATGCACTGTCCAAAGGCTAAATAATAACCATATCTTATCCGAACATATATTTTTACCCATCTACTAGTATTCTTCTATTCAAGACCCTGTAAACCACTCTTATTGCATGAATTTGTACTCAAAGGTATGTAGGCCTGCATTACCAATGGAGAATACTTACTGAGCCAAGACATTTCATTTTTATATTTATATTTTATCTTAAGATGTATTCTTTTAAATCAACAAAAAAAAAATCCTCATTGAGGTTAGGGGATATTATGTGTAGAATAGTGATGCTAAATCAACCTTTACAGTTGAATACATTCTGCAGGAATTGTATGATAAGCGCAAATCCTTCATGATCAAGCGTCTTTTACAAGACTGTTCACAAGTCATCCACAATTGTAGCTTTTCAAAAACAATACCTATCTACTGAAATGTATAAATGCAACCGATTTAAGGGCAGCTGTCTTCAGAGTGTCAGAATTATATTAAAAAAGATATAATAGTATAGCAAGTAAAAAAATTATTTATAATACTAAAATATCAAATATTCCCTGTTTTACAGCACACCAATTACATAATAAGAAACATAAAATCAGAGTCCATGCATTTGAGTAGGATTTTAGGGATTAAAGTTAATATAGAATATCCTATTTCTCCTTCTTTGAAATAGTACTTGCCAAACATTTCAAAACCACTCATTTTGATTTCTGTTTCAGTTTCAAGGTTAATTGCCCTAAACAACGCATACTCATCCTGCTCAATAAAATTATTGTGACATGGCACCGGACAACTGCATAGTGAGAGTAGAATGTATAAGCAAAATAAGCAAAAATATAACCAGATAGAAATAATATTATATACACTGTACACCAGCAGCAGTTTAACAAAACTATATGGATAGTATTTTTGAACATTACGATATGGCAAGTTTGGAAGTAATATACTTAACATTGTAAACTAAGAGTTGTTGGTAGTATTATTGAATATTAGAAGTACATGAGTGTAAGAAGGTTATGAATAGTGGCATAGACCACTGCAAGCGTGTAGTGAGAATTTAATGAGAACAATTTATACCAGAGCCACAATGCTCCGATAGCGCCTACCAGGCGGCAGCAGTGTGAACAGACCATAGCCTGGGTGTCTGTGATCTTTGATAATGTTCTGTGCTTTCCTCAGGCATTGTGTATGGTAGATGCCTTGCACGGCGGGGAGGTGGCAGCCGATGATGCATTTCTGCCGACTTTACTACCCTCTGGAGGGACTTGTGGTCTGCCGTGAAGCAGCTGCCGTACCAGGCACTAATGTAGCCTCCTGAGAGGATGTTTTCAATGGTGCACATGTAGAAGTTTGTGAGAGTTTTTATAGACCTGCCAAATTTCTTGTGTCTCCTCAGGAAATATAGTAATTTTTTTGCCGTTTTTACTGCTGAGTTTGCTTGTCTGGAACAAGTGAGGTCATCCTTGATGAACACAGTAAGAAACTTGAATTCCGAGACTTGCTCCACTTCAGATCCATCAATGTTTATGGGAGCGTGATCCCCCTCTGCCACTTCCTGAAGTCCACGATCATCTCCTTAGTCTTGCAGACGTTGAGAGAGAAGTTGTGGTCCTGGCACCATGTTGCCAGGATCCTTACCTCCTCTCTGCAAGCGGTCTCATCAATGTCAGACTTGAGACCCTGGATGGTAGTGCCGTCCACAAATATTTGCTGTTTTTATAATGATATATTGTTATGATATCATAGTATTAGAAAATAACACATTTGAATATACTGTACATATAAGCAAAATTTAATAACATTATCTAATACTACTAGCTAACTAGCTCTTTCAAATGTACCGTGTAAAAATTGTTTATATATATCCCCTCACAAACTCTCATCACCATGGCGTTCTCCTACAGATAACATTATGTATTGATTAATACCATTTAGCATTCAAGTCCAGGCATATTATGATTTGTACAAATCCATGTTCATTTGACAACAGGTGAAAGATCTATAAATAATGCACAATTGGTTTGCTGTTCATTTATGAGTGGCAGTTGTGCTTACATTAATGTAGTCAAACATTAACAAAAGTAAATTCCCTCCCACAAAGGGAACTTTAACAGTTGAGGACTGTAAAAAAACAAATGTCAATGTTGTTTACTCGCTGTCCACGATATCAGAAGACATCCCCTTCTATTTAAGATTGCCCACACTTGTTCCACGTAGTAATGTCCAAGAAAATATGTGGTTTGCACAGATATTGTCAATCGGGCATTTACAAGTAACAATATACAGATGCTGGTCATATAATTAGAATATCACCAAAAAGTTCATTTATTTCAGTAATTCCATTCAAAAAGTGAATACAGTCATTCCACACAGACTGATATATTTCAAGTGTTCATTCCTTTTAATTTTTATGATTATAACTGACAACTAATGAAAACCCCAAAATCAGTATCTCAGAAAATTAAAATATTGTGAAAAGGTTCAATATTGAAGACACCTGGTGCCACACTCTAATCAGCTAATTAACTCAAAACACCTGCAAAGGCCTTTAAATGGTCTCTCAGTCTAGTTCTGTAGGCTACACAATAATGGGGAAGACTGCTGACTTGACAGCTGTCCAAAAGACGACCACTGACACCTTGCACAAGGAGGGCAAGACACAAACGGTCATTGCTAAAGAGGCCGGCTGTTCACAGAGCTCTGTGTCCAAGCACATTAATAGAGAGGCGAAGGGAAGGAAAAGTTGTGGTAGAAAAAAGTGTACAAGCAATAGGGATAACCTATAATCAAGGTCCCAGAGTCTGGAGGAAGAGAGGAGAGGCAAAGAATCCACGTTGCTTGAAGTCCAGTGTAGTTTCCACGGTCAGTGATGGTTTGGGTGCCATATCATCTGCTGGTGTTGGTCCACTGTTTTTTCTGAGGTCCAAGGTCAACGCAGCCGTCTACCAGGAAGTTTTAGAGCACTTCGTGTTTCCTGCTGCTGACCAACTTTATGGAGATGCAGATTTCATTTTTTAACAGGACTTGGCACCTGCCCACAGTGCCAAAGCTACCGGTACCTGGTTTAAGGACCATGGTATCCCTGTTCTTAATTGGCCAGCAAACTCGCCTGACCTTAACCCTATAGAAAATCTATTGGGTATTGTGAAGAGGAAGATGCGATACGCCAGACCCAACAATGCAGAAGAGCTGAAGGCCACTGTAAGAGCAACCTGGGCTCTCATAACACCTGAGCAGTGCCACAGACTGATCAACTCCATGCCACGCCGCATTGCTGCAGTAATTCAGGCAAAAGGGGCCCCCACTAAGTATTGAGTGCTGTACATGCTCATACTTTTCAAACTTTCTGAGATACTGATTCTGGGGTTTTCATTAGTTGTCGGTTATAATCATCAAAATGAAAAGGAATGAACACTTGAAATATATCAGTCTGTGTGGAATGACTGTATACATAATGCAAGTTTCACTTTTTGAATAGAATTACTGAAATAAATCAACTGTTTGATGATATTCTAATTATATGACCAGCACCTGTACTGACAAACCAATAGTGGTGTTCTAATCTGGGTGTGGTTTGAGCCTTGCTAATTTTAGGATCAGCCTTCTAACCAACCCTTGGCCTTAGATGATCGTAGATATTCGCCCAGGGAGTTAATAAGTGGACTTGTGTTTATAGCTTTGGCCTTCTCAAAGATGACCCTGAAGAGCTTTTTAACATTCGCTCAACGTCTCCCCTGGCCCAGAAACCTCTAGCACTGATGGGTTTGAAGCCTGGGGGAAAAGGATGGAAAGCCTGATGAGAAAGAAAGAGAGAGAGTGTGTACGCGTGTGGGCATTTGATGAGGATTTTGGTTCAGCTGGCCTGTCACTCTGACGAGATTCTCCTCCCTCCTCGACACGCTCAATGATTTACCCTGGGAGACATCAATGCCTTTCTTTGCCCTCTCCCTATGTCTGTCTTCATCGCTCTTTGCCCATCTTGTCTGCATCACCTTCTCTTCCCTTTTGCCACTGCCCTATACATTCTCAGCATTACAGATTTTTTTTTCTAATTTACTTTTTTAACCTTGCCTTTTCAATGTTCCATTTGGCTCTCTGATTCTTTTTCACTTTCCAACCTTTCTTACTTTCATCCCACTCTTAACCAGTCCTCCTGTGTAGTCCATGTCTGTTTTTCTCCTGCTCTTTTTCTCAGTGCTTAGTTCTCGCCCTGGTTCTGCCCACTTCTCTCTCTCTCTTCCCTTCTCTCCCCCATTTTTTCTCCCACCTTGTTCCTTCTCTCACCGTCCATCTGTATTGATTCTGTCCACGCCTTTATTTCGCTGACACCTGACCTTACAATGAGGTGTGCACTCAGACAGTGGATCAGTCTGAAATGCCTGTCTGATTCAAATATGATGGTGGTCCAAAGTAGTGTGCTGTGCAGGGCGACGTTTGGGATGCTACCAGCCTCTCTCTCTATGCTGAATCATCATTTCTAAGCTCCCTCACCGGCTCTCTACATCAATGACTTAACTTCACTCTCTGTGCTTGATTACTTTGCCACCCGATGGGGAAGGGACGCGTCGCTAACCTCATAATGAGTGTGTTTGCAATTGTGTGTGTGTGCACCCACACATGTGTGGTCCATTTGTATGTAACAACAAGGACTGAGGAATAGATCGACTGAACTCCATCCAATTGTCCCCTGTCATCAGAAAAGCAATTGAGTGACAGCTGTGCTGAACAAAACTGGTCCCTAATGACTATTCAGATCCTGAGGGGAAAAAGTTCTGATTTTTTACTGTAATTATTAGCCGCTAATTAGCCACATTCTGCTGCTGCGGGGCCAATACACCATTGTTTACTTTTCAGTAAACAAAGAGTTGCCTGGAGTCAAGCTGTTGCTATTTCATTAGCTGGATCCAGATTGCACATAACGCACTTGTTTTGAAAATCATACTACACTTCTTCCATGCATCAGTACAGATGACTCGAAGCGGATCAACCTTTCATGGATACTTTACAGTGGCCCTGCTAGCAGACGTACTAGTATGCTAGCATAGGAATCCTAGTGTGAATATCAGGACCAATTCATTAAAAAAAAAACTCTTTCTCCAGTGATAGGTAGATCAGACAATTTCATGCTTATGGATGCTCATGGTGATTACTTTTTTCCTGAACAGATTTCATTTTGAAACTAGGTATAGATACCATGTGGCACACAGTTTGACCCTGTGACTTTTCTGTAGTATGAATAATTACAAACAAAGAGCAGATCACAATTGAATCATCAGATTTAACATGAAATATTACTGGATGGTAGCAATAGAGAATCATCTCATAATTACCTGCAATAAAAGGCTTTCTGCGTTGTTTATACCAAGTTATTAGTCAATTTTGCCAATTCTCCAGGAGTTCAACAGTAATTTAATCTAAAGGAGATTTGGTAAATTCAGTAGAATTTCTCTTTATTCGTCTAAACAATGTGCAGCAAATTCTAAACAAAAACAATCACACTGTAAGAAAGTAAATAAGTGATGGGGAAAAAATCAGTTGAAAGTCCTTATGTTCACATTTTCAAAAATGTTCAAACAAATAATCCATTGGAAGAGGTTTTCTTTCTGTGAAGGAAAAAATCCAAATTTTTCCTTACGCCACTGCAATTTAGCATCATATTTTATTCCTACATTACTCCAGTGACCAGAATAATTTTCACTTGGTCGCAGATTTTTGGGTGGGGTTGAAAAAACTTTCAGTGTCAAATGTTATAAGTTCAAGTGCATATCCTAGGAATTTTTATGTGTTTTATGTTTTTACTTCTTACATCATCTTGTACTAAACTGTATGTGCCATCTTCATTTGTCTTCCATAACTGTGTTTTATAATTAGCTGACATTGAAGACTTCTTATGCTGCTGAAAGATAATTACATGAATGGGTATGCTAATATATACCATTTGCATTGTACAAAAAAATATGAATCCCAAGGGACATGCCTTTAAAAATATTGTATGTAAAGGAGCACATATGCAGATTATATTACATATGGAGATTGTATATCCTAGACATTGTATGTGTATATTCCTCGAAGTTCTAGTCCGGTAAAATTATTTAGGCAATGATATGACTGAAATGACAATTGATTTCCTGTCAAATTAACTCTGATTAGTCGGTTTCCCACCTATCAAGATTTATGTGTGGTGATAACGGACTAGTATAAACCACTGAATGTATTAGTTTCGTTTTAGGTCTAAAAGTTTGACTGCTGTGCAGGATACAATTCATATTGGTTGGGAATATTTTGTTGATCTCAAGTCTCTGAACTAAAATATAATTAACAATTTACCCATCTATCCACACCTTTCAATTAAAGACACTAAAGAAAGAAAAGGTATTATATAAAATGCTTTCAAACTTAAAGGGAAAATTCACCGCAAGTCAATATTTGTGGTGTTTCTTCAGTCTCTCTAGATAGTCATGAGTGATTGGTGGTGTTTCAGACATAATTATGTACCACAGCAGTATTCATATGGTTTTTGTCAGCTGTCTGATCTATAAATGAATGGTAATGTAACAATTATTATGGCCTTTGTTCCATATATTGCTCGATCAGACTAGTGACAGATAGATGTTGTTCAATTGAGCTATTGGCCTTGTCTCAACAATGTTGTTATTGGCCATGACATTGCAGGTTTGCTGAGTTGATTCATTTTCTCTGGCTTTGCACAGTCTGATGGGAGCCATGCAGTACTTCCTTGTTGAATAGTTTTTCCACTTTCAAAGGTGGTCAATTCAAAACGGGGGTGGTACCTGTTCTTATTTATTCTCACTAGTCAGCTAATCATTTTAAGAATGACATACTGAACGGTGGCTGCTTTTGATGATTAATACTTGATAATGATTGAAAATCACCATTAAATTGCTATGTATTCTGGATATTGTGTTTTGTTTACAAACTGGAATTGTAGATGCCCCATTTCTACCAGTAAAATGCAGAAAAGCTTGTATTTGAGTTATTTGAAAAAGTCCATAATACCAATTTTTAAATAAGGTGATCTGAAAAAATTACTGAAACTCTAAAATTCTCTCAACCCAGTGATAATGTTGCCAATGCAGAATTGTTAAGTTGCTACAGGATATTTGTGTTTTAGTCACAACGGTGTTAGCTAGCTATTTTCATTTTAAGATAATAGCATAGGGAGTGAATGCAAACATAAATATAAGTCAGCTGTTTTGTCTAGCTAGTTATGATAATACAGTATAGTGGAAAATAAAAGCAAGCCTTGTTATTACTCAGTCATGTGTTAAAAAGCTCACCTGAAAGATAATTGACAATGTAACTGAAAACAGAAGAAATATCAGAGTAGATCGCAACAAAAACCTAAGAATGCATGCCACTCACTCAGTATGAGTGTCACGTCCTGGCTATGCCCCTAGCCATCTTTGTGCTGGCTGGGGCCATAGTCAGGACGTGGCCAATAGAGGTGGCTCTAGCCACCTCTATGCACTTGGGTCTCCCCAATTGGAGGCAGGTGTTGTGTATTGCCTCCAATTGGGGAACCTATTTAAGTTTACTGTTTTGAGCACATGGGTGTGGTTTATTTTGG
>JACXGJ010008913.1:0-25701 GCA_016801105.1 Esox niger
CAGTCAGGCTGGGGTTGTCCACAGGGGTCTAAAGTCACCAATAAGGCTGGGCTTGTCCACAGGGGTTAAAGTCACCAGTCAGCCCAAACAGTTACAGTCCCTTATGTCATCCTATTCAGTGGTCTTAAGGCATGCCACACAGTTGTCTAATGTTATACACAGTAGTAGTCTGTGTCACATCATTAAGTGGTATTATGCCATCATGCAGTGGTTTAATGTCAAATCATACAGTGGTCTAATAGAAAGAAGTTGGCCAAAAGCCCAAATAGTATAAACCATCAAGGTAGTCATGAATTTAGTAAGTGCAGAAAAATAAGGATTCCTGAATGGGTGTCCATTCACTCTAATGGACATTGTTTACAAGATCTCAGTGTAACGTTACGGTAATATCCTATATGCTGTTCTTGGCATAGCTTTGACCTTCATGAGGAGACACATTTGTTCTACTTGTCATTTCAAAGCCCTCCAGAAAAGCAAGGGTGGTTTCCTCATGTTCATCAGGCGTTTAGGGCATGACAGGGGCAAAACACAGGGGTTCTCTGTGACACACCAAACACAGATTAATGGGACTTAAAACCATCTGTTATTCTTTCCAAAAGGAAACCTAGTGAACCTCTAGCGTTAAATCTTCAACGGAATGTTTTTTTTGTAAACACCCTCTTTTAGTTATAAGACAAGAAACCCTCAGTGCCCTGAATAGCAATACTCAACATGGAGGCCTCAACGCTTGTTGTTATGTGGTGTCAGTGCATGCGTGTGTGCGTGTGTGTGCATGTGTGCGTGCGTGTGTGTGTGTGTGTGTGTGTGTGTGCGTAGTTTCACCTTCGTCATTGCTTGAAAAGAATGACATTTGTCAATAAATAAAAGATAATCATATAAACATGACATAATATGTAAATGAACTTAGTATCATGCTACAGAGGCAATTGGTTCATTTAGGGACGTTTGGAAAGTTCACGTTTTGAATGTTTGGAGAGTGCACCTCTGATCACAGTTTGGGATGACACCCAAAACACTAGGGTTTGTACTCAAATGCATTAGTCTCTAGTCTCATTCTGACTGAAACCTACCCAGTAAGGTATTATAGCACATAGTCAATAATCTCATTGTGAGCATCACAAACCAACAGTAACAGATTTGCACTGCACTGTAGTCAGTCATGAGTGTGCCGGGGCAAATGGTTTACGAAGTCTGTCCTTTCTTTTAGACCTGTTTGAAACGAGGGTCATTACCACATACAATATATGACGTAACACAGCACCAGTCAGCAGTCCAATAAATGTTACATTCATGTAAATAATATAATATACTTGAGTGATGTGGTCAGCCAGAAAGAAACAACAGCCAGTCAGTTTGCTCTCTAATAGTGAAGGTTAACAAATTTAGGATAACCACTCTTGCCTGACAACATGGGGCGGGCAGTCTCTTTTCTAAGAGAATGTTTCCAGCTCTTTCCAAATCAGCTCTTGGGAAATCTTGACAAAATGTCTTTCTTAATTACACAAGCTTCTCGCAAAGACATGGTACATATTCCCCGCTGATAGCATGAGCAGGGAGCTAATCTGAAGCAAATGATATGGACCTAGCCCATTTCACAAACTAGGAATTAGAGGTTGTCCCTTAAATATCCTTTAAGCTTAGGTAGCACACATACCATAGGAGCGCTCTGTCTATACTGAATATTTCATCAGTTTCTCTCGCTTCCTTTCCATGTTAACATCACAGACACGTATATCCCATTCAGCACTGAGTAAGCCTAAAATATACCAGGATTCTGAACTGATAAATACAGGTTTTTCAGGATCTTTAAAAGTGAGAAAGAACAATGTTTGCCTTTGCATACCAGCATTAATGAAACATCATGATGGGCAACAAAGATTTATGAGGACACTCCAAGTTCAACAATGACTGCCAAGCGTTTTTTTGTTCCTCTTTCCTGCGTAATATTTTTTTAACCCCACCATAAAGCCAGTGGTAGCAGTGTTTGGTAAATAAAGAATGTAACCGTGTTGTTCTACATTCAGATTATGTTGCCTTCCCCTTGAAGCTTTGTGTTCCACAAAGGCCAGTCCAGCCCATGGGGGGCTCTTACTTTGAAGTGAATGAATCGCCAGCTGTGATCCTCTTGGTAGTTGTCAAGGGAAACAGGCTTACCTGCTGAGCCAGTCTTGGTCATGCGCCCACTGGAGCCATGGTGGAAAAAGTGTGTGTGCATGCATGTGTGCACGTGTGTGTGTGTATATGCCTAAAGGGGACATATATGGAAAGGACATTCCCATTACAATATCCATTCCATGTATCTAAGTTTACATTGCTTGAAACCAAGTTGTCTACCTGAACTGCAGAGCAATGTTAACGTTCAAACCTTTCTAAATCAAAGACTGGAAGACCCAGTGCATTCATGTGTGTAGCTGCATTATTTTCTGTTCAAGGGTTGGATTGGCGTCAGTTGGGCTTGCCTAGGAGGTGAAGTGATATTGCATGCCAAAGAGACTTTCTCTGAAACCTTCCCTTGGGAAAGCATTGTTCAGACGTCACTTGGATGGACTGCATCCAAGACAAGCACAGCACGTTCTGTGGCAGTGCACCAGGTCTTCATACTGGAGATCATATGCAGAAGCCTGTATAAGATCTTGAGACATTGTGGAAGCTCACTGAAAATGCCTTAACCTTTCACATTGAATCCAAAATGTCTTTCCCAAATATAACATGTGTTTAAACGATCTTCTGGGGTGGTAATCGAAGTGCAATAATAGTTTGTCTATCATTGATGTGGAAGATCTTTTCTGATAAAAGACGTCACAATTCACAGAGCCATTCGAATCTGGCATTTCTAATCTCTTCTATAATATTTTCACCTTTGATGTACAATCGCAGAAATGCACTTCAATCGCATCTCTGTGTAAAAAGTTATGAGAGGTTCTGTCAGTTTCTTTACCCCCTGGACAATAGCTGTGCACTTCGGGGTATTGTAAGGCTTTTACAGCGAATCAAACTTTGCAGTTGTCCATGTAAAAATGTCTTTGAAGTATGTCTCGGATCTGTGAGATCAAACGCTCCAATATAAAACACTTATGGAATCACTAAACGTAAGCCGAATCAGAAACGTTACCCACCTGCGCTCTGGCCTATGAAACACACGAAGCCCTGGTGCTTCTGACCTCCCTAGGCATTGTCCTCTATGTTACCTAAGTATGATATGATTTCTGGATCAGCAACATATTTTCTTTATGTATTAAACTGCCCAGCTGTTTGCATTAACATTCCGTCTTGGATTATGCTGTCACCAAGGACTGGATAACAGCATGGTAAATGAAAATGGTTTCTTTAGACGTATTTATTGAGGTCACATTTCTGGCTTGGGGTCTCTTGATTCCGGAGATTTCTCCAAGCTCCATATTATACTGTATATGTTTTCTAAATATTTTCCTCCAAATTATCTCTCATGTTAATGATTTACATAATTATTTTTCAGTGGGATTATTTGTGTGTACAACTTCTTTTTAGTCTACTTTGTTTTCATTGGTATAGTTTTATAATATTGTGTTTTGCCTGATTGCCTCTTTAGTAAGAAAGAAAAAGCATAATTAAGACTAGAACAAACCCTGCTGTTCTAAATGAGAACTTACATCATAGTCCTTAAAAGCAGGTTGGACTTTCAGATATAACCTTGGCACCAAGGGAATTTAAACACCAGTGCCCTTTGGAATGCAGCCCACTTCAACAGGATCTAAAATGGCTTGCAATACCTCATGCACTGCAGAGATAAATGCAAATTGTCAGAATTTCACCCAAAAAAGTGCACTGTTGTTTCATTTTAAACGACGACTTATCGCTTAAGACAACAAGAATAATGTTGCTTATCAGCAGAATGCAAGTATGTTTTTGTGAAATTGATAGGGTGAATGTGCCCTGTGTCAGCAAGAAGCTTAAATGCAGGTAATTACCGTCTAAATTAGACTCTATCTTTTTATTGGTCTCTTAGTGCTTGGCTTTGAGTGAGCTTAAGATAAGTTGGCGTTGCACGTGGCATCTTAAATAGCTTATGGTCCTGGTTTCCTTACAACTTCAGAAATGAGCAAGCTAGGTGGTAAACATTTTAACCATGCTGCAGTGAATTATCTTCAACCAATTAACAATGCTCACTCCCACATGTGTTTTACATCTCTGTATGACGCAAACAGCGGTATAAAACAAACCCCAGTGCTTGGAGCAAGACCAATGAAATAACCTTGTAGCAGACATTGTGGTCAGTTTCACTGCAAGCTACCAATTATACTCATGCAAGTAAATGCTTCCCTGTCTTGTATTGTCATTATTTATATTTTAAATCAATATAATATTACATCTCACATCCATCTCTTAAAGACACAAACTATACCATACACAAGTTTTTGAAAAAAGCTTACATTTCCTTTCTGTGTCTGTTAATAATGTATACATGTGTGTAACTCTTTTGAGATGAGATGCTACAGTATCTCATCACAAATCAGCTTAAAGTGTTGGTAGCATGAGTTCTACTCACTATAAAAGGATTGGTAGCATAAGTTCTACTCACTATAAAAGGATTGGTAGCATGAGTTCTATTCACTATAAAAGGATTGGTAGCATAAGTTCTACTCACTATAAAAGGATTGGTAGCATGAGTTCTATTCACTATAAAAGGATTGGTTGCATGACTTCTACTCACTATAAAAGGGTTGGTAGCATGAGTTCTACTCACTATAAAAGTGTTGGTAGCATGAGTTCTACTCACTATAAAAGGTTCGGTAGCATAAGTTCTACTCACTATAAAAGGGTTGGTAGCATAAGTTCTACTCACTAATAACAGTGCAGTGTCGACAAAGACATTAACTTTGTTGTAGACCCAATCTGGTAAGCTATATCTCCAAAAATGTAGTAACTGATTTTTAGTTACCCCATATTTGTAACTTATGGTAGCTAGCCTAAAACTGGCTAATGTTAGAAACAAGTCATGATATGTGATTTTGTGTTGAGTACATTTTTTCTCTGTCATTCCTGAATCATTCCTAAGCCTGGATTTTGGAATCTACCATATCCACTTTGGAATTCTCTCACTATCTAATTTGAATTGATCAACTTTTGGTTTTGAAAAGTATGGGAATGTTAGTCGTGTGGCTAATTAGCTCATGCATTCTTAACTGTATATCACCCCCAAAGAATGATTCGGGAACGATGCCGGTCACTTGAGCCAAAGCCCATCTGTTGACAGTTTGCCTGGGAAGGACACAGGCAGCTATCAAACCAATTCTTCAATAAGACAGCTATTCAAACAGGTGTACATGAGAGATTGGCACTCCCAGTGATTAGCACCCCATCCATATGGCATACCATAACCCTAGACCCCAAAATTAGATGGCATTCATGTTTTATGTAGACTTATATAGCCAATGTCAAGTAAAAATGGAACCTTGACAAAAAATGTCTGAGAAATTAAAATGACTCGTGTAGCCTTACTAGGGTTGAATGGAGGGTCCTTTCCTGTGAGAAATCATCAAATGTTAGCTCACTTTCCAGCATAACGGATTTGAGAGAGATGGTGTAAGATATTTAAATGACTTTGCGGGTCCCGAATATCGGATTGTTTTTAATGTTTTCAACCTTCTTGACAGTTATTCAGGATTATGGAGAGTGGGGGCCTGTTTTCACACACACTATTGCACAACACTCAGATGGGACCTACTGGGTCATTTGCTTCACAATCTGGTGTTATGACAACAGTCTAGGAAATCATTTGGATTACTTATGCAGATATCAGTCTTTTTTTCTGTCCTGATGGTGAATGTCATTAACAATGGAGTATAAAGTCACAATGACATTTTGATGTCAGGGAGATTAGTACTGTACATTAGTTAAACGTAGTGTATGATTGCAAATCTGCTTTTAAACACATTACCAAAAATGCTTATTGTAATTTACTGGAATTCCTGTTTTGAATGTCTTTATAATTTTTTATAATTTAAAAAGCGTAGAGAGAGAGTAGAGAGAACATTACAGTTTTGATGCGTTCTGTTTATATAGTTCCATTTTAAAGTGTGTGTAAAAACCACATTAAAACAAACTAAACAGGAAATCATGTTAAAATAGAAGAAGATTGAATGTCTTTAAGGGTGTACACTGACCCACTAAAACATAGCTATTACACAATGTCATAGCTCCTGTGAAAGGAGTAAAGGATGCATTTGTCTAAGTCTGATAATATGGGTACATCACATGAAATTACTGATACCATTCTGTTAAGATCTTATTGATCCTATGCTGCAGTCTAATTACATTTTTCTTACAGAAGTTGATGAAACGCTTTAAATCATTAAAGATCTGCGTTATTTCTTGATACCTGCTGCTTGAAAATGCATCCTTCAAACTGCCATCTTATTGGTAGGTTTTTGTAGGTTAAAGCTCTGACTAACATAAGTCTAGAATTTGAATCACCTCCAATTGCCAAATTGTACACATTATGAGAACTTGCTGTAAGTGTGTCGCTAGTGGTAGACCACATAAAGAACATGATACAGATGTTGGTTTAACGAAAGTGGAGAAACATGTATATGTGAATGAGTGCTGATCATGTTTACACAGATATACAGCTGATTTAGACATTCACAGTATCAACCAAGTGTAAGCATATACAGCTCCGGAAAAAATTAAGAGACCACTGCACTTTTTTCTTTCCTTTCAAAAACAGTTGGAAAGGAAGGTTTTGAGTGAGGAACAGAAGGGTTAAAATTAAGTGACCACTGCAAATTGAACACTCAAGTTCCTCACTCAAAACCTTCCTTTTGACTGTTTTGAAGAGGAAAGAAAAGGGTGCAGTGGTCTCTTAATTTTTTCAAGGAGCAAGGCAGTTTTTATGGCTGTATGGTGGAGCTTTTTAGGTAACAGTTTGGGGATGTTTTGATGTGGCAAGCAATGTAAAGATGGATGGTTTCTGAGGGACATGGCACAGGGACTGCTCCCTGGTGGTAGCACTGACCCGTTTCTGCCGGTCTGGCTTCTGCCTAAAACTGTTTTAAACAGTTGGGGGTGACCGACCAGGGTGGTGGTGGTCAGCAATGATATTTCCTGCACACATCCTCACCCTGAAACCATGTAGGACCTCAATGGAGGGAAGGTGGCAGCCGATTTTCTGCAGATCAAACTTGGGTTTTGTGGTCATGTCAATACACTTGGGTTCTGTGGGTAACTTAAGCGGTGCTAAAGAGCCAGGGCTTGGGACAGGTCATTGTTTCCACGGGCTCTGCTGAATTGTCATGAGCACTGCCAAGGCAGAGACTAATCAAGGTGACGGGCCATGGCATTCCCAGAACAGGGATCACAGAAGGTACAGTCCGTGGGGTTCTTTGAAAATCTGGCGGTGGAACCGCTCCCAATTTTGGTGTGTCAAACCAAAGCTCCTGAGCTCAGACTGACCCAGGGCTGGAAATCTTCCGTGGCACATTTCATTTCAGATCAAAGAGGTCCAACCCAACAACCCAATTCCAGTTGTGAAAAAACAAACATTGAAAACATCTGCAAAGGAAAGCATAATATTTCCTCAGGGAGCACTTCAGAGTGGGATGTATCCAAACAACCTGTAAGCAGCCACACCCCCGACTACAAGAGCCACGAGAGTCTGACATGTCAAACAGCTTCTGCTGACCCCATTGTGGTTGGACAGAACAGCAGTGGGCGTCGATGTCAGGGGAGTGGGATTGGTCAGGATTTAAACACTTAAATTATGCTCTTCAACTGCCTTCTAGAAAATGCTCTGGTAGTCTGGCTTATGTGATGTGTTCTCTGCAAAGCCAAAAGTAACAGATTTAAGTGCATCCAGTTGCTCAACAGAAAACCCTGTGGAGGCCATACTAAAACTGGATGGCTGTAATGTACTGTGTCAGATAGGAGTGACCTACTGATTATTAACTCTGTCAAGTCATGGGAAATAAAGCACACTGGAGTGTAACTTTTAATTTAGTATTGCCGTGAATTACACTTTTCCAGTAAGCATTGGGTGTTGAGTATTTACTGTATGTTGTACAGGTATTGCCAATAGAAACAGAGTGGATTCTATTTCCATGTGATATTAAAATTGTGCCTTTATTATAAGTGAAGAGAGAGGTTTCTATGACAATCCAACAATCACACTCAGTGAGCCAGGTAAGGAGAGCATAGCTAAAGCGCTGCTTCACAAGCTGCCCATGAGATGTCGTTGCTATGGTAATCAGCATCCTTAGTAAGTAACACATAGAAGAGCATGGCCACAGTGCGGAGAGTTACGCAACTCCTTTGAGAAAGCACATGAATGACATTGACGGCTCGCCGGAGGGCGTTTGAAAGAATCAGGGTAATGCTAGCTAGAATAACGTCATGCACACCATGTTCACGCTGCTCTTCCATGCACCAGTGAGGACTGCATGAACCATGTGGGATGCTTTTAGCTACTGGCGGTGGGGGTACACACGTTGTTTTCAGAGACCGTGTTGATTCGTACACAGCCAAGTGCCTTAGTGTTGGCGTTAAAATGTAGAACGCTGTATTTGAAATAACCAACCATTAATGAACAGAAAGCTAATTGTCTGTAGTCCTTTACGATAAAAAGGATGCAATTGCAATTGTCTCTTCATTATACTACAGTGTTTGTACTTAAACAAGAGTTGGGCCCCCAAACAACAGTCATTATTTGTAATGACCAATTTTGGATGTGCAAATATTATATGAATGACTTCAATGAGTCATATGAATCGAGTTCAAGATGTGATTATAGTAATGGATCCTAAATGTAAAAGCGTGTAAAAGCGTTTGGCTCCTTGTTAGTCAGTAGATGAGTTTATGTTGTAATGAAAAACGATTTTAAAGAACGTGATTTTCACCATGTTATTTGTGATGTGATGCATATGACACCAAAACAAGACTTAATTTTTTCAATCTTTTGACATGATTCAAGCAAATGGAGCAAGTGCATTATAAAAGGAAATACGTTGTCAGTGTCGAGACATACTGTACAAGTATGCAAAACCTTGCTGAATTCATGAAACAAAACCATAGCATGCAAGTTCATATTCTTTTAAAGCAACCTGTCATCATAAAATGCTTTACAGAAACACGATTTAATCAAAGCCTTGGTGGAACATTGTCAGAACATTATTGGTGCTTTTATTAGATGAGGTTTTTCATTTAAATTAATTTGTTGTGAACCTGAGAATCTATGTTCTCATTCAGTGTTGTTAAGATTCTATCAAATTCACATTTGATTGTCTGTGAAGACTAGCATTTTTATTTAATAGTCAAAAATTGGCCAGCATTCTGCAGGAGCAAAAATCCTGGGATCACTTTGCATGTCAAAATCTTACTTGAGGAACTCCCACTTTGTTGTAATGTAATTCCAAGTCATATAACTATGTTTTTTTGATGGGTGTGACTCGTAATTTTAACATCTGTTGCAGATGATCTTGGTTAAAAAAGCAGAAGGCCCCTTTCCAAAAATATATGCGTGATGATAATCCAAACTTGCATTATATTAGTTGTTTAAACACTGTGACCATGTCACAGATATACTAAATACGGTGATGATAGTTGGAACAGTTGAGAAGCTGACTGCTGTGTTGGTTTGTCATCATATCTTTAGCGGTCTAATTATCTTGATTAACAGACCACTTGAATGTCACACACACACACACTCACTCGTCAACACACAAACAAAGAAACACACAGAGATACGGAAAGAAAATAATCAAAAGATTGCAGATTGTCATAACTGCATGAGGCTGTTTGTTGAAAAAACGTGGGTATCACCGACAATATACCGCAGAGTTATGCTATACATTCAGCTTATTAAATAATGTCACATTTATTTATGGGCTGGAGATATCACACAAAAACTATAAAAGACATTGTCAAATGCAATCCTCTTCAATTGTTACCATTGTATTTTTGTTAAACACAATCACCAGGGCATTTGAGATAATAAAGAGCCACATCTGAGTTATATCCCAGGCAATTCTTTCCGAACATGTTTGACACAATAAGACAGGTTGCCGAGCAACAACCCACAGAGTCCTTGACACAGGCGCCTGTTTAGAAACAATCATGTAGCACTATATGGCTGTCCATCCACAGAGCGCAGTGTTAAACCAGTGTAGTGAAATAACACAAATTCAAACAATTATTCTAATGCTTGACATGGTCATTTTTTGACTGTACAAAAGTGCAAGTATCCATTTGTTGTTTAGAGGTTGTTTTAATTAGAGTTAATAACAACCAACTAGACTGTTAACATGAATATGACACTTTAAATATGAAGATGTCACTGTAAACATAAAGATTACACTGTAAACATTGATGATTAAAACCTCTGTTAGTCACTTCAATTTGGCAGCATTTGAACAGTCCTAAAAGTCTTGTGCTGAGTGATCCAATGTACTGGTGCTCGCCATAGTTCCTGGTTGGAAGGCTGTATTTTAAGGTCATTTGGTCTTTTTAACCTTTTTGTTTATACTGATTGCCCACAGTTATATCATGCTTTACTTGTTGAATGGCTAGTTTAGTAAAACGAAATATAAAACCAAACAGGATTCGCAACAGCATTATCCACTCTCATCAGATACATAGCATCAATACTATCATATTTAAGTCCCAGGGCAGTTTTTTTATTTCAAAGGTCTCTGTGAGGGATCTTCTAGAGACATTTTATATAAGAACATTTTTCAACTTTATACACATGTTTTGGGCATATCTAAGGGATGTTGTATTAAGGCAACTTATTAGTTCATTTGGATTCCAAATAACTCCCGCTGATTGCAGCAGGAACTCTTCCTGAATAAAAACAACATAACAATTAACAAAACTCTCAGACATTAATAGAGCAAAACAAACATTCTAAAATAGTCGACCAGCTACCCTCTCACCATAATATATCGCAATTATAATATTTTCTTTAGATTACCGACAAAAGCCCTTTTCTCCCACCGGCACTATTCCAGGTCTAATTCCATCCCTAGCTGACATTACCGCAGCTGGGATGGAATTAGGAAACAAGCACAACGAGCCTGCAAGTGCTCCGTTTTCACACTGAACGTTTTGCGCGGTGTTTAATGACATATCTGGAAAGCGCCCCGTCGTGCCTGATGCGAACTAAAGTGAGCTCTGAGGTCTGGAGTAAGCAAACATCTCCTAGGCTTTTTCAGCTGGCTACAATGAAATTCAACAGAGATGCTGGAAGTATATTTCAGATCTAGGGCAAAGTAATCGAGCAGCACAGTGACATTGATCAAAGATTTGCTAGGTACACACCCCAAAACTTTGATTGACGCCCTCACCGTATTACAAAACGAAATACATAAATAAATACATGAAGAAATATAAATGTAAATAAAAGAGTGATTATTAGATAAAAGATGTATGTAATGAAATTATAGTAATAAAAAATGACTTCCAAACAGCATTCTCGTATTTCTTATCTCATTTATTTTGTGCATTAATACAAATATTAATTATTGTAATTATTTATATAGTTCGATGTTCTACTATATATGCAGCTTCCCTTAAACAAATTACTTTGCTTTGCTACTGTATCAGCATTGTGTTATTGTTCTACTGCCTACACCCGAATGTCACCAATAATCAAACAAAATGAGAATTTGCTTCATCCACAGACAGTCAAACAACAAGTAAAGATTCTTGGCCTTGGGCGCTGCCCTTGGCAGCAACTGAAGATTGGCAGTGCAGCAGCTTTTAGGTGTTTCAGATGATGCATTTCCCTCGATGGCTGACAGCAGAAAGCAAAGCATATGGAGAGTGTTGCCATTTCTGAGGTGAGGAGGTTAGCATGATAATTCGAAATGCAGTGGTCTTTTCTACAGTGATGACTAGGACTACAGCCGGTCTACAGTGATGTTTTTAAAAAGTAACCACTTTGTCACAAGGTTTATGACAGCAGATGTATTTTTATAATGACATGTTCGACAAAAATTCACATAAGCTGTAGATACATATCTTGTGAGCAGCATCATTTTCAAAGTTGTGATTTGTGAGACTTGGGCATTGTTTTTTAAAATCCTAGATGAAGTGAGTAAGGGATGGATTTAAAACATGCCTTCCTTCCCATGAACATGGACCATAAAGCCCAGGGACCATTGCCGTGAACGGAGAAACCGTTCCATTTAATTGTAGCAGCAAAACCTCCAGAGAATGAAACTACCCATTATGCAGCGGTCTTGGACTTGCAGAAGACAATACGTCTCAAATGTTATGTTGAATGAACACTTGAACCCTATACGTTTAAGGGTAGGATAATATACAGTGATTTATTAATACATTTACATGGGTAGAGCTGTGCAACACATTTGGTTACAGATGGTGAGATAAGATGGTATGCTATACTAACAGTGTGCTAAACTAATCCTGGTACAGTAGGCCTAGGTAAATTCCACAGGAAAATATGTAGTACCAAACTAGGCCACTAATCGATTCATTTGCACCCTGGCAATGTATGAGTAATAATATGAATAATATTAACTCATTTCATGAGTGATTTCTCACACAAGACTGTGGCAAATACATTGTGTACAAACGGTGTCATTAGGCAGTATTCAAATCTGTGATTTTTCTCCACATTCTGTTATAAACTTTTAATGTAACAATTTGTTTCTAACAATCTACACAGAATAACCCCCACTAATCAAAATAAAACAACTAAAATGTATAAAAAGCTCTGGAAAAAATTAAGAGACCACTCCATTCAATTCTGGTGTTTGTTAAAGGCAAACCTCCTTTTACTTAATGAGGTACTGATTAGGTGATTCCCTGAACCAAATGTAATTTAACGAGGAAAAGTATGAAAACCACTGCTGTGGTCATCACTATGCTTTTGCAATAGAACCAGCTGGATGGCACAAACAGTGCAAGTTGTACCTCAAAAGTAATTGGAATAAAAGAAAAATACTATTCAGTATAAGAAATAGTTGAAAAGAAAAGCATTGAGTGAAGAAAAGAAGTGTTCAGTGCTGTCTTTACTGGCAGAGGAATGTAGTGAGTGTCAGGTTGCTTCCATCCTGAAAATGTTAAAGACGGCGGTTCATAAGAATAAGGTCAAGCAATAGACACTGGGGACAACAAAGACACAGACTGGCAGAGGGCGAAAACGACTGTCCACTGACCGAGATGACCATCAACTTATTTGAATGTCTCTCAGCAACCGTAGGATGACATCAAGTGACCTACAAAAAGAATGGCAAACAACAGCTGGTGTGAAGTGCATGGCGTGACTGGTTCGAAACAGGCTCCTAGGGGCAGGGCTGAAATCATGCAAAGCTAGAAAAAAGCCTTTCATCAATGAGAAGCAAAGAAGAGCCAGGCTGAAGTTTGCAAAATACCATAAGGATTGGACCGTAGAGGAATGGAGTAAGGTCATCTCTGATTAGTCAAAATGTTAGCTTTGCCCAACACTTGGTCATCTAATGGTTAGACGGAGACCAGGAGAGGCCTTCATCAATGAGAAGCCACAGTGTCTCGCAACAATTATGAAATTTGGAGGTGGATCGGTGATAATCTGGGGATGCTTCAACAAGGCTAGAATCTGGCAGATTTGTCTTTGTGAAGGGCACATGAATCAAGCCACAAGGAGAACCACCAGATCAACACCCTGTCCTGGCCAGCCCAACTCCAGACCTGAATCCCGTTGAAAACGTCTGGAATTTGATCAAGAGGAAGTGGATGGTCACAAGCCATCAAACAACGCCGAGCTATTAGAATTTTTGTGCCAGGAGCGGCATTACGTCACCCAACAGCAATGTGACAGACTGGTGGAGAGCATGCCAAAACGAAGCTGTGATGAAAAATCTCGGTTTTTCCACCAAATTTTATTTGTAATTTGGGAGTAATCTTGAAAGTAGTCTATAGTAGAAAGTAGTCTATAGAATTAAACAAAAATGAATAGTAAAACCAGAGAAACTGACCATTTTGCAGTGATCTCTTACTTTTTTCTAGAGCTGCATATAAGCTTGTCGGGCATCCCATTCCAAAACCATGGGCACATTGCAAAAACTTATGGAAGTTGGCTCATTGTTTGAAAACTCTACTCACAAGCCAATAAGACACAATACATTGAGATAAACATCTCACTTCTATGTCACAATGAAACTCTGCAATCTAAACCTAACAATCCTTTTCAAAATGGCATTTTTGCAACAGAATGATACAAACAAGCACAATTTGAATTACACATTCGAAGCAGCAACAACACACTGATGTACTTTACAGAAAACAGTGCTGTCTGATTGTTCTAGTACATCTACACACATTTCAATGAACACAAAAATAGAAAGGCTTAAAAAAAAATATATATATATATATAGCTTATTTATCGGCTTTTGGAGTTCTACTGTACTGTAATTCAAGAATAGTTGAATTACAGTACAGTAGTCAACACAAAAAGTCCCAGAAACAAACATTTACAGTTAAATTACAGTTAAATGGTAAACAAAAATGGTATTGTAAGGGATTGTAAGGGAGTGACGGGTGGTACCTGGATCCTGCCTTCTATCAAGGTCTGGCCACATAACTTCTTCCACATCAGAGGCAATGTTGTCCCTGGCTAGGAAACAGGAAGTAGATCGCCATCCACTCTGTATCCAACCCTGGGTTTACCACACCTCAATGTCTCTTTATGCCTCTTCCATTGCTTGCAGAAGAGGCAGGACGTTCACCAAAGTGTCGCTAATGTTGTCGGAAATATGTCTCTGTATATTGCCTGGTCCCCTTCTTTGTTCTTCTCAAGCTCCTACTCCTCCTCTTTCTCTCTTCCTCTTCCTCTCGCTGCCACCATGTTTACAAAGTTCATATAAAAGATGTGATCTTACCTGAGGTTTATTTGTAGTTCTTATGCTCAGACTAGTAGGTTTTCATGTTACGAGCCAGCCTAGCCAAATTCAGCTGCACCTAGGTAGCCCAAAGCTCATCCAGAACATCAGGATCTATATGAATCTGGAATGTTTGTGTTTGTGTTTGCAGGTCCACTTGAAGCTGCTCTGCTTCGGCAGCCTGTGAGGTATCAGTGGTGAATTCCCTAACTATGTCACAAGGCAATTGTGGGGTTAGAAGGAAACCACAGCAGTCCCCAAATTGACCACTACCTGGCTAAGAAAGTTCCATGATACCAACCCAATTCCTTCCTGTCTCTTCCTGTCTGCATCAATGGATTGAACCATGAAGCAGGCACCTGGCCTCATATAAACCATACTGGAGTCTTGTCAACTCTCTTTCCACTGGGAAAAGAACAAGTGGCCAATTAGGTAATTATGCCATCCTCTACTTATTGTCCTGTTCAGTTTTTTCCTTTTACTTTTTTTACAAGAAGGGGGGGGTCAGGGGGTGTGGCAAAGAATGAAGTGCAGCTGTACAGAATGAAGTGTGTGTGTGTGTGTGTGTGTGTGTGTGTGTGTGTGTGTGTGTGTGTTTCATTAAGCAAATAAACATTAGTAAGCAAAAAAAATAAGTATACATTACATTTATCTTAGTTAATAAAGCAGTGAGGATTAGATTAGTTATCTGTTTCTGAGGTATTCTAATGTGAGGATAATTAACAACTGTACCGTCTGAAGCATTTTTTAAATATAATGAAATTCTACCAGTTGGTGTGTGCGACTATTTCTCATATTATATCCTGCCGGTTTTAGAACGATTTCAAAGGTTATTAAAAGGTTTAAGTTGCTGAAATTGATAATCATTTCCTCAGTAATTATGAGGGACATTTAATCATTCTCAGCTGTATTTAACTTAGTCACAGATGGACCTCAAAATGATAGTTTGTTCACAGTTAGTTTGCTAACAATATGCTTATTATATGAACACATGTCCTTCTCGTTCAATCCAATCCAATCTGATGGATTTTGCCCAGAAATGTGGTTGGTTGTCATTAATAAATTAGATAAGCTGCCACTGTATGTTTGACACTCATCACACCACTGGAGTTTATGGATGTCCATAAGGACTGCACATCTGTTCTAATTCGGTAACCTATGCAGGTCTGGGAGTCGCTACAGATTCCACATATCTAAGCCTTTGAACAGGAACTGAACAAAAATCAGCAACACCAATAGCTTCACATCAGGAGTATAACTGTTGCAGCAGCCTTACAACACTAAAGCTTAAGCCCCTTAAATCGCTAGGCTAACTGCCCCCCCCCCGTGCGTTACTACTGTACATAGAGGAATACTGTTACTGTATGATCTCAAATGCTAACTGTTAGAGTAAAGACGCATTTCCTTTCAGAGAGACCATTAACACATAGGGCCGTTCATGCCTTGGCTCTGAAGGTGGATCAAAGTGGTTGGGGGAGCAGCCTTCTTGCCATGCCTATGCCTGGTAAGAGTCAACAATAAATAATGTAGCTCATACTTTATGTGGCCCCGGGCAAAGCAGAACACAGCCTCTCCCAGACCCGGGCAAAGCAGAACACAGCCACTCCCCAGAAATCAAGGCTTCAAGATCAAATAATTGTTAGTGAAAATCTATATATTGAAGAAACACAAATTATGCAACTGTCTGTGTAAAATATGTTCCATGGTACTATGAGTGTGTGATTGGGACAATGCAAAAAAGAGAGAGAGAATCAGACAGAGACAGACAAAGAGACAGACAGACAAAGAGACAGACAGACTGACAGACTGAATGTGTAAAAAAGGAAACATCTAGGACATGGACACATTGAGTCCTTTCATTCTTTAATCAACACACGATTGGTTCCAGTGAACCGTTAATATTACTCACAAGTCATATTTCATCAAAATGAGATGATTGCCATACAGCAAAGGAGTTCAGTGCATGTAAGGCTTTCTGCTGATGCCATCCTTCATGTTTCTGAGTGATTCCACCCATGCCTCCCTCCTCTTCACAACCAAATGTTACGGCCATTTAAATTGGGACTGTAGCATCTAGGGACACACTGTAACCCAATCATCGACAGTCACACCTGTCTAGAGGAGGTTGAAGCTGACGACAAAGGTCATTTTTGAAGATGGACGCCACTATAGTGGCAATGCTTAACTCAATGAATCAAATGTACTATATTAATCCAGATGTGTTTTTATAACAACTTTATTTACCCTGAAGTATTGGACTATTGAACCACAGTAACAAGTGCTATCGGTTCAGAGGTAGTAAATTGGGTCAGTGGAGGTGGCGGCCATCTGGATGTGTTGAGTGTGAACATTTCCTGGATTTTTGTTTCTGGAACATTCTGATTACCCATGCAGTATCAGTTTGAAAGCAAGTTGGCACCATCCACCAGAGCAGCTTGAGCTTTAGGACACATCGGGCAACACACAGCCAAACCTTTGATTCATGTGGTATGTGTACAAATGTGGTTGCTGCAAAAGTAATGGGTCCTATTCAACACATATAATGATAACATTTCAGTGTACAAACTGTTTTAAACTAAGCCAAATTATATTTTTGTATATGAATGCAACAGTTGTTGTCTGGTGACAATAAATGCAGTTGAGAACTAAATGGAACATTAACTTTGATAGAGAGTAATGACACAGACATTGACACACTGTCAAAAAAACACATTTTCATTTTAGCTGTTATTATTTCTTAATTGTAATAGGCCCACAGTGTTGCTTTCTCATGTCCAATATATATATTACAGTGTTTTTGTTGCATAAAAATTGAAGAAGCTGTCCTTTTCAAGTTTAGAAGTGTCTGCTTAGGTAACCCACCTGATTGTTGGTAGCATAGCTAGCCTACAGAAACCGGGGACTCAAAGTTGTTTATAGCTGTAATGCTGTTGATTAGTGAAAATAACACTAACATGTGCTAGAGTTTGAAAGAATGAACATATGTTGGAGTATCATGCTTCAAATATCATCTGAACATATATACATATATGAAATACACATATAAACAACAGCCTCAATGTTTTGCCCCACATTTCCATTGTTTTGGGTCAAATTCCATTGACCTTTTTAATGTGTTATAGACAATTTCAACACTAATTGGAATTATCCGACAGTTCTGTGGCCTGATAAAATAGTAAATACAACACTGACAGGAAATAAACATTACAAAACGGTACAGGGCCTTGGATGTTTTATCCTTTCTGCAGCCCAAGTTGAGGCAATTGACAGCAAGATAAAATGCCTTCCCTAGGTACAAGAGCTACTTATCTGACCTGTGAATTTTGATCAGTTGTTGTACACACAAATATTAGTGACAGAGTACATTCTGAATGACAACATTAACTTTGTGTATATGGAAGACAACGGCCAGACAGTATTCTGCATTAAATTAGTTTAAATGGGTTTTCTCTGAAAGGAGATTTTAGCTTGTATATGTACAATATTTGAGATGCCCAGCAACAATCTTCCCAGAATCATGTCTGGAGAGGAACAATGAGTGATGACACAGAGCACTCTCTAACTGGCAGTTAATGATGAGGCAGGAAATACTGCCATCATGAGGACATATAAAAAATGATTCATGATTCCAATTTGTGCAGCCATTTTGTTAATCAATACTATGTTCTAGATCCTCTCAACGGGGTCCCCAAACCTATCTATCTAAAACAAGCCAATCTGGATTAATCCAAATCTGTCCACTGCAAATCCTAAACCGTCTAAACATTGAGCTATTTACATGTATATTTTTCAAATTTAGCAGATGCTCTGATCAAGAGCAACTTACAGGATTATTTACCATGGCCTACCTTGTACAAGGGCATAACAACCTGTTTTTTAACTAAATATTTTGCAGGATTCAACCCCATGACCTTTCAATTACTTGCCATAGCTGCTAGGCAACCTGCCAGCCTTTCTTTCACCTCGGCTAGCGTGACTGACAGACAGCACAATAAACACTGAGGTGGTTCTCTTCCTGCGTCGACTAGTCATAACATCGTTGAACACCACACAGCTTCATAGGGTCACATCTTACCTCCAGAGCCACTGCTCTCCCACATTAGGGTGACCTCTTCCCAGAAATCACCCCACTCCACTGAAAGTTGTGTGTGTGCGTTTGCGTGCATGAAGCAGGAGGTGCTTAAACTGGCCTTTTGATGTGGTCATTTGGACACGGGTTTCAGGGGAAGTAGCAGTTGCCTGACCTTGCACAGATGAAACGTCGTTCTCCAGGATGTTTCCAGCTGAGAAGTGAACAAGAGGTACATTCTTAGGGATGTGGCGAGAGGGAGGAAGGCAGGGAGTGATGAGGTGTCTGTGGTATTGCCTGATGTTATGGGTCGTCTGTCACACCATTCATTCAAATGACCCTCAGCCCCCATATCATCTGTGGAAAAATAATCAGATCTTTCCTCCTCTCTGTAGACCTCGACTGTGTAAAACAACATATTTATTATATCACATTATATGAAAAAATATAGAATATTATATGAAGAGCACTTAGAAACGTATATGAACACACCATGCTGTGTGTCTGTATGCGTGGTGGTGTGTTGCAAAATGTCTGCATACATGGTTGTATGTTGCCGAGTTTCTCCATGCATGGTTGTGTTTTGCTGTGTTTCTGCATTCGTAGTTGTGTTCTGCCATGTGTCTCCATGCAGGGGGGGGTGTCGTCGTGTGTCTCCATGCATTGTCCTGTGTTGCCGTGTGTCTCCATGCATTGGTGTGTGTTGCCGTGTGTCTCCATGCGTTGATGTGTGTTGCCGTGTGTCTCCATGCGCTGTTGGGTGTTGCCATGTGTCATTGTACATTCGTGGGTGTACGTGAGTTTGTGGAAGAATTATTTAATAAATAAAGAATGGTTAGCACAGCAGCTACAAATGTAAGGAATATCTGTTTTTGGTATCACAGTACCGCAAACAACACGTCCTCATGAAGGCAAAGTGAAAATTGATTACATACTGTAGGCCTGCCCAGTGGCTTGTATGACCTTACCTACATTGCCCCTCCCACTAAGTCAATACATCACAGACTAAGGACCTGTGGTTTTAAAGATGTAAAACTCAAGGTGGTTTGTGAGGAGGAAACATCACGTTTCCATAGGCATGTTTCTATCCGGCCTTTTCAGACGTTCAGTGTCACTATAACACTATTATTTTGCCCTTCTCCACTAGACATTTGAATAATCTGTTTTGACGTAAACCAAAAACATGATGAATAATTTAGAAAAACGACATCTAAAAAATGTTGACATTTTTAACGTGGACAGATCATTAGCCATCGTTACATCTACTCAGGCCAGCCGATGCAATCATTGAAACATCGTCCTGAGGGATTCTGATTGCAGCATGTGCATTTTGGATCGCAGTTGCATAGCAACCCATCTAGAACCCGAACACAGTTTTACCCACCAGAATGGCTCCACCTCCTCCAGAGAACTGTCACTTTGGTTTCACAGCCCACCACATTCACTTGCATATGACAGTGTTCTACAGTTAAGGGATAGTGAATTTGAATTTAAATCTGTCTGACAAAGTGCAATATTCCTTTTCAGCAGTTTTGCCAACTGCTATGTAATAGTGATTAAATATGGGAATACTATCAATTGTGTTCCTATAAAGCAGTTAAACCTGTTAATTTCAGAAAATATCTTTTTGCTGGATTGACATTTTAAAGTGGATAACCTAGAATGAATTAGAAACTCCCTGTGAAATGTTCATTTCAAACACCCACATAGCCTCTTGAATCTTTCAGTTGCACAAGACATAACCTTATTTCACCATTCGCTTAATAAAGAATTGATCATGCTGCCGTCTGCTGAGATAAAACAGGGCTTTATTAGATAACTGCGGTTTAGTATTCTGGGTACGTCGTGACACACACACACACACACACACACACAACACACCCACATAATGAATTGAGGGGCAAGCCAAGCGGGATTCTTTATTATGCAGCCATGTTGCTGGACTGTGAGTGTGTCTGATTTATGTTGAGAGGCTTGGGACCGATTTGTCAGATTGAAAAGAGAGAGAGAGAAAGAGAAAGAGAGAGAGAGAAAGCTTTTAGGGCAGGGGCATCACAAAGCCTCAGTTTGCCTTTCATTTCCAACCAATGCCCACAACACACGCACACAACTTGAAACTGACAGACCCTAGACGCTGAGGCTTTCTTTATGGCAACAGGATGTTCTAATGTCGACCTGCTCCCCATTGTGATGACGGGAAGGCACATATCTCCAGCACAAGGCTGGCTGAAGACACCTGAGCACAGGTAGGCAGGCAGGCAGGCACTTCTCTCAGCGCTTTTCCCCGCTAACTCTGATGTTTTTCTAGGCCATTTCTTCTGCCTGGCTGGTCATCTGGGACTGAAACATAGCAGTTGCTTTAGCAGCATGGACTGTATGTAACCAGGTGTTCTGTATATCTTAGCTGAAAACCCCACTGGTCACAAGCCCACTGGTCGTACGCTTCGTTGGGTTCACGTTGCAGCTTCTCACATTTTTCTTGACGACTTCTGTCGGCATACTGGATTAGTCAGGTGTAAACTAAAACGCTGTGTTGAGTTGTTCTATAGCGCCATCAGATCTATAGCAGCTCGTTGTTTGACCCTGTTTCTCACAGTACCTATTTCAGAGTGTCCAATTCGCTTTGCCTTGTTTCCCCAGGTCCCATTGTGTTCTGGAGAGTCAAAAATCAGGACATAACTTCTGATGCAAATATCGCTATGCCCTTTTGTTTCTGACAACATTGATCCCTCAACCAGAAACTCTGCAAGAACTACACACATGGAGAAGAGGGCTTCTCTGACTAAATTAACAAAGGAAATAAACTAAACACAAAGAGTTGTTAGAGTGCACAGAGGCAGGGAAACACGGTCCACAATCTCTCCCACCCCAGACATTGCTGAACAAATGTTCACATCCTTTCTTAGACCGTTGCATCATTTAAATACATCAGGTGTTAAAACATTTTGAAAGGTCCTGTAAAATGGCACTGAGTGCCCATATTAGAAACAAGTGCTTTGGTTTTAGATTTATATCTGTAGCACAAGATTATCTCCAAAATTTAACATGATCACAACAATACAGGCATTTTTAAAAATCTGTGATTTTTTTTACAGAACTCTAAGACAGTGATTCATTTCTGCCCGGTCTATCCAATTATGGGAACTGTTGCTTCCCATTAAAGTTAACAAAAGAGAGAATGTTGAGGTCAAAAGAAAGGGCAGAACATATTTTTATTGATATATACAAGACATCCTTAATCCTTTTTAAAACATATGGCAAAACCATACATTACATACAATATTTTGAGGATGTCAGTTTGTATACAGTGGAAAATAACATATCTCAGTAATTGAATGGCTTGGCCTGCATGTTATTCAATTGGCACAAAACAAAGAAATCTGAGATTCTGGATATAAGTGACAAAGGTAAAACGTTTTTCGACAGCTTTCCCTTGGTTTTGACTTTCAAATCGAATAGAGTTTATTAAAAGCTGGGACGAAATATGCTCTATCTTAGCATCTCGTAGGTGTACATGAGCTACAAAAATCAGGCTGCAAGTTTCAATGGTACTAAAGCGCCCTCAAGTGGATTCGACTCTTGCCAGAATACCATCACATACTTTATCTTATCGACGTTCAAGTGGAAAACATATTTTACCTCTACAATAGATCCATTAAAAAACAAAAGCAGTTAAATCAATAATGGTAAAGTATTTAATTTAGTATGGCCCAATTTTCCAACAATGGCTCAATTCAACGCCGAGGAATTACGGAATGCTCTCTATGTCAAGGTACATTTTTGATCCAACCGATTTATACGTTGAGGGCAGCTTCCGCTATCGCGGGAGCATAACCTCGGCAATTCCATCACGTTATGTCAAAGCCACGTAACTCTATAGGGGGCGGTATTCTCCTGAACGAGTATATTCTCCTGAATTTGGATCAACGAAGAAATGCGAGAAGAAAATGTAGCACGAACTTTAAACTATTTTAGGTTATGGTGTACTTTGTTCTTCGCTTCAAATGACGATTGTAATTCTCGTTCTCATGTTCCTCCTAAACATACTTGGCGATGTTACTCCGAGAAGTCGCGTTTGGGAAACTGTGAGGAAGTCCAACTGCTCTGCAGACACCGATGTTAATTTCAATTCGTTTAGAGAACTATTTAATAGGAGTTATAAACTCCCCAGCGATTATAATCGGAGACAATCTTATTTTAAGGTAGTCTTTTCTGTTTTATTTTGCATGTTAGTATTATGTGCGCGCAACGTTTGCGTTTTAGGCAGTAGTGTACGTGCAGTCAATAGCGATTTGTGTAGGAAGCGACTTGTCAGGTCCTGATTGTGTTTAACTCCATTTGCATATATAAACAGCAGCTATGTTTCCAATGTGTTCAGTTGATTCTGCACAGGGTCGCTCATCCTTGTCTTTGAAGGTTACCAGATAAAAACTAAGAACTACCACCTACCCAGCTCCATCACAGGTTTACTTTCACTTTCGGAAAGTAGTGGACTTGTATGAGGCAGCCTACATTGTTAAGTTGGTTTGTAGGAATCCCAGACCAGATCTAGCTTGCCTATACCACAGTACATTTATCAGTTGTTTTACCTGTATTGAAGCAATTATCACTTTGACATTGTGGACATAATTGGCCTGATTTTGCGTATGATGAATGATGCATTTTACGATCATGTATGTGTTCTGCTTACTCTGACCGTGCAGAATGCGGCGCTATAAAAGCAATTGAGATCAATCATTTTCAAAATAACACTGCCCAAATCGCAAATAAATGCACTTAATTTAATACATGTTTTGTAGATGGCAAAAGGTTGCTTTTCATGCTTTTCCTATAGTTTGCTTTTGTTTTTTAAGTTCCGTCTGTGTGTATTTTGTTGGACCGTTTTAGAAGTAGTACGCGCAGCATCGGTGCAGCAATCTTGGGGGACGATGTTTACTGTAACTTTGTTATAGGTAACCAATAATTGTCAGAATAGTAGTGAGTGATGCTGCTAAATGAATGGCGGTTCTTCTCGGTGGAATAAAGATTGCAGAAGAGTCGTTTCGTGGTCTACAGTGTCAATCTGGCACCTCTGTTTTATGTTTCAGAACTCCATCAGAAGGCATGCATACCTCAACTCATTTTCAATAACCCCTAACTCTGCGAAGTATGGCATTAACCATTTTTCTGATTTATCAGTAAAAGAATTCAGAGGTGATTATTACAAAATATGTATTTCTGCAACTAAAAATCCTATGCATATTATATTATCTTGCTTGCTGTGTTTGTAAAAAAAGATAAAACAATTAACTATAAGATGTATATTAGCCTACTTGAAAATGTGTCTTTCTCTCCAGAACTATATTTGACCGCCACAGTTGAAACAACCCTTCTGTACACCGACCTGAAGACTGGGGAACTGCCAGCCAAGTTTGACTGGCGAGACAAGGATGCTATCGGCCCTGTGCAGAATCAACAAGCAGTGAGAGCTTCTTTTAACGTTAACGTCCACATCATTTCTGAAAACATCGACGAACTTCCTTGTCGGCGCTGTCTTGCTATAACCCGGATTTTTTTTCGAGTTCAATGAGTTGATAACCTCTAGACTTCATTTTCAACTGAGGACCTGTAAGCCATTTTTTCCCCCATTCAGAATCTAACCAGGGACGAATTTAGACAGGTAATTATCACCGTGAGAACAGAAAGGGCTGCAGACCTCCGCGGATAACATTTCAAAAGGCCTCTAGAGAATCGTGTAGTGAGGTGTATGTTGTTGTAATCTCAACCCTTAGGCTATTATGTTGCATCACTTTAACCCTGGCCCCAGGCTGTTGCACAGGAAATGCAAGGCTGTAACTTTACATTTTTGTTAAACATTTCCACTACAGTCAGTAGATGGCAGTGAATGCCCTCAGGCTCTTTCATATTTTTTTTCCTGCACATGGACATGGTTTTCAATATGATTATTTCTCAAGCGTCACAGACGCACACACCGACTAAGAATTAGCCAGATATTTTCATTTTAAGTCATTTTTTTTATAACATCCTATGCCAATGCATGACACCCTGTGTCTCCCGTTACAGTGTGGAGGTTGCTGGGCTTTTAGTGTTGTGGGCATCATAGAGTCGGCCCAGGCCAGATCCATCCAACCGTGGGAACAGCTCAGCGTTCAGCAAGTCATTGACTGTTCCTACAAGAATGACGGGTGCAATGGAGGCATCACGACCAGGGCTCTGGGCTGGTTGAATCAGGTCTACATAATGACTTGTGTGTGTATGTGTGTTCTAGGTCTAACTATACTCATGGGGACCAAATGTCCCCAGTGCTGGTCCCCATGAGGCAAAAGTCAATTTCTGGCTCAGGGTTTAGATTTAGGGTAAAACTTACAGTTAATTTTAGAGTTAGAATTGTGGTTTCTTTAACGTCCAGGCATTGTTGGTTAAGTTTAGGGTTAAGGTTATGCATTACACCTAGGTAAAGTTTAGGCATAAATGTTACTTTATTGAGGTTAAGGTTAGAGTTATATTAGGGTTAGGTTAAGGTTAAGGTTAGGATTAGAATTAGGATAAGGGTTAATGTTAGATTTAGGGTTAGGGTTAAGATTAGGGCAACCTCATGAGGTTAGCTGTACAAATGTGTGTGTGTGTGTGTGTGTGTGTGTGTGTGTGTGTGTGTGTGTGTGTGTGTGTGTGTGTGTGTGTGTGTGTGGGTCCATGCAAGTGACCAAACGCCAGCGCGGTTCAACATCGAATTCCCATCATGCATCAGCCCAGACAGAATCCAAAAGGGGTGGGGGG